>CM030360.1:79975842-80155788 GCA_017893485.1 Hemerocallis citrina
CTGTTTCAATTGCGATGATTGTCGGTGGATGATTGATTCATTGTTCAGTTTCTTTTGGCTCTGTTTTTGATATGGCTGTTTACCATGTCTCCATCTTCTATCTTGTGACTGGCAGGTGTGTAGAGGCACACCTAGTTTCATCTGCTTGTTTCGACTGTTTCCTGTTGAGGTGGATGGTTTTTCTTTAAGCTGAGTATGAGGAGGGAGTGTCTTCTTCCTCCATCCCATTATACTCCCTTTTGTTGCTCCTCTCGGAGCTTATTTTGCTTATATGGGGTGTGCTATTATTTTGGATGCTCGATGCTCGATTACTATCCATATTTTTATCTGGATTTTCTAAGTTAATATGGTGGATTAGTTGTTAGTATTGGTGTTGCCCTTGGTGTGGCACCTCTAGGATCTGTTTCTTAGTTTCATGTCATCTTGGCCGGGTTTGATACTCTTCTTTTAAGTGCTGATGTTGTTGTTGGACGTTAGTTTCATTGGGACGTCTGGCTTGCTCGACGGACCTTCGCTGGTTGAGCTGGATTACATCCAGCATTCTCTCTGAGGTTCTTTCGAGGTGGTTCAGTGGATGTCTCGATGGATCTTCGGTTGCGAGGTGATTTGCGCCTAGGTTTGCTCTCCTATCCGTTTTGCTTTTTCTTAAGGTCACCGGAGGGGGCTTATCTTCTGCCTGGTTCGCCGACGGGATGGCTTATAGCTCTTCATTTTATGCTTTCTATAATCTTGTTGTAGCTCGCTGTTTTGTTGGCGCCTCAGCCTTTGTTTGTATTATTTTTTTTCGCTTATCTTAGTTTTACATCTTGTAAAGCCTTTGATTAATTTCTTGTAATTTAACGTTTTATTATTGATTAATATATTTTTTGATGGCTGGAGCCGTTTGGCTCTATCCGATATATCAAAAAAGAAAATATCAAATTTATAGAAAGCATACGTGTATGTTATGTGTTGGTTTTACATGTGAATACGATCCTTCAAAGGGTTTAGATTGTAATTGTAAAGATTGATCTACCTTTGTGCATAGTCACAAAGTTTGGCAAAAATTCACAGAATCCGTGAATTATTCGCGGCTAATTGATCAGCCGATCAAATTTGCGAATTATACGCCTCTTCCTGTATAAATCGCGTGGTTCGCGAATAATTCGCAAAATTCACGAATGCGCGAACCGTTCGCCGAACCCAAATAATCTCAAATAAACTAAACCCTATTTTCTGCGTTTTCAACTTTTCAATTTTCATCCTTCGATATTTTCTATCCCTTGCGAAGTCGCGAGTTGCGACGCGTCCCTTGCGATTTAAACTTTTCATCGCAATCGCGCAATCGCGTAGTCGCCAATCAGCCGCAGTCACAGCCCGCAGCCGCCATCGTTCCTGGGCGCCGCCGTCGTTACTTTTTTCTTCCATCTTCTTCACAAGTCTGAGCTTCTATTATTGTAGTTGCAGATAGCCGGGTACTAATACTATTATGTTTGACTGTTTGAGGCATGGGAGAGATGATCTGTGTTCATTTGGGTAGAGATTCGATCATGCTTGATTCTTTATGCCATGAATGGTCTGCTTGATTTTTTATTTTTTTTTTGGAAGGAAGAATGGCCTATTGATGCTCAATTGCTCACAAAGATGGTTTTTTTCTCAATCTAGAATTAAGAAGATAAATGTTAACAACTTTTGTTGTTGTGTTCGAGGGTGTTATTTTGATGGTAATGTTATTTTTAGTTGCCTTCAAATTGAATTCACACGACAGTAAGTCCAAATCTGTGCTCATTTAGAAGGGGATATTGGTTTTAACTTTTAATGCTAAGTGACATCTGGTTCTACAAAGTACAAATGAGTTAATGGCCATCTTCACTATTCAATATAGATAATATTTGATATCCAAGAGCGAAATATGGTGGTGTGGAACTTGAACTTAAGGAGGTAATTGCAATATGTTGTCTTATCTGAAATGAGGATTCTTCATGATAAGGCAATTTTAGGGGATATCCTTGCCTAATCTCTCACAACAGGATCAAAGACTTGAGTAAGAAATGATTACTGTTTCTTGATAAGGATTAGAGTTTATTTTCTTGGGTGAATGAAATTATTTCACAAAATAAATGGATGGAGACACATTGATTTGCTTAGACATCACTGAAGAATAAATGATTTAACAAAATAAATGGATGGAGACACATTGATTTGCTTAGACATCACTGAATGAAATTATTTCACAAAATAAATGATTTAACAAGTGTTGGTTGAACATAAGAGTAGTAATTCTGAGCTTTTAACCTGCATTATACTTGATTTGCTTAGACAACACTGAAGAATAGACATACATCTTAAAATCCCTCCTCCCTATGTTATATTATGTTTTCTATATTTTCATATCAACCCTTAAATAACTGTTAGTTATATTTGATTTAATTGCACAACAATTCTAATAGATGAAATCAATGGGGAAGGTTTTCTTTAGTGATCTTTTAAAAAGTTATAAATCTTATATTTATCTTGTCATTGAAAATCATTCAATAATTCATAGATGCATATTTGTATTCTGGTGGATGAAATTAATGGTTAATGCTTTTGCTCAACTCAATATCCATTGTTAGTGATCTTGCAAATAGCATGCTCACCCTTATGATATAATTGAATCATCTACATATTCAAATTTTATTGATAAATGACATGTATTATATATTAACCACCTTGATCTAATACATTGATTGTTATCTACTATCATCTACGTGTCTATATTAAGTTTTTTTCAAACCTGATTTAATATTATTTTCTTATCAGAATGCCTAGAGGAAAGGATCCGTTGTGGGATCATATTACTCAGGTTGAAAGAAATAAAGTTCGGTGCAACTTTTGTCAAGAAATATTTGTCGGTGGCGTAACTCGTATGAGAAATCATTTTTCAAACATGGTTGGTAGAGATGTACGCCACTGCCTTAGCGTTCCTGGTGAAGTTCGCGAAGCTTCTTTGAAAATAATACAAGAATTAGAGTCGAGAAATAAAAAGCAAAAAAATCAATGGTTTTTGGAAGCAATCAGGATGTTCTATCAAATGTCCAACAGAAGAGCTGAATCAAGATGGGTCCCGCTCAAAAGTTCTGGTACAGAAAACTATCAACTCAGTGATGAAAAAATCTGAAAAGGAAGAAGCAGATAAAGCAATAGTTAGATGCATAGTTAATAATAATTTGTCATTTCAATTATTGCGATCATCTGATTTTTGTGAAGCACTTGCCGTAGTTGCAAAAGTTGGGCCAGGTTATGAAGCTCCTAGTAGTGAGACTACAAGAACAAAATTGCTGGATAAATTGAAGCTTGAAGCTGAAGATCATGTCCAATGCATGAAAAAAGAATGGGATAGTACTGGTTGTACAATTATGTCTGATGGATGGACCAATGGAAGAAACAGGCCATACTTGAATCTACTAGCAGCTTCCCCTAAGGGTGTAGTTTTCTTGAAACCTCTATGCACGGTTGGGCATAAAAAGATGCAAAATATATTTGTGACTTTATCTCATCGGTAATTGAAGATATTGGTCCGCACAATGTTATCCAATTTTTTTCTGACAGTGCTTCAAATTATCTTGTAGCTGGAAATTTAATTGTGGAAAAGTATCCACATATTTTTAAAGTTAATTGTGCGGCTCATTGCATTAACTTGATGTTCAGGGAGTTTGATACACTTGAATTCGTCTCTCCCTTGCTTGCTCAAACTCGAAAGATTGTGAAATTTATTTATAGATATCAACATGTGCTAGAATTGATGAGAGTTCATACAAGTGGTCGTGAGTTAAAGAGACCAGGGGCAACCAGGTTTGCAACACATTTTATGTCTTAACTCAATTTTGAAAGAAGAGCAATCCCTCTGCTATATGGTGGCTTCAAGTGAATGGAGAGATTTGCCTCCATGTAAGACTGCAGAAGGTACTGAAATACAACAAAAAATCATGGGAAGAGAATTTTGGGAGTGCGGGAAAGTGCTTATAACAACATTGGAACCTCTTTTTAAAATATTAAGAATGGTGGACAGTGATGGTTCTACTGTTGGATACATACATTATGCAATACAAAAGGTGAAAGAGGCTATGAAATATGTTTTTGATGAAGATCCAAATAGGTATTTACCTTTTTGGAAAATTATAGATGAAAGGTGTAAGCCCTATTTTCTAATTTTATTGTATTTTGTATTCTTTCGATTATTCTATTTGAATTCTTTATATTGGTGTATTTTGCTTTTTCTTGGACTTTCTTTATTCTCTCTTGATCAATCTATGCTCTTTGGCTTGATTCTGTCTTCTGTAAATTTTGCTCTTTTCTATTTTGAATTTGATTTGTTCTCCATTGTGTTCGTCTCGTCTTATTGCTTTGGTTTGTCTCTTTTTAGAGCCAGAACCGAAACCCAGAACCCACAAAATCTTAACCTAAACCCTAATTTTCCTAATCCCTATAAATACCACATTAATTAACCCTAATTAATATTAATCCTCTCTCTTTCTGCCGCACACTCTCTCTCCCCGTATCCATCTCCCTCTCTCTGTTTTCTGTAACCCAACTCAAGCCGTCACACACCCCTCGACCCCGTTCATCCCCTGATCATCGTCCATCCCCGTCATCACCACCGTCTCCGTCTCCGTCTCCTCTACATCCCCATCACCGTCGCTCTTCCCCCCCGTCCTCGCCATCCTCGTTCGAACCCATTGCCGAAGTTTTGCCATCGCCATCGCCCTATTCCCTCTCCGCGCTCCATCATCGTCTTCGCCGTTCGTCCCCGCTCCACTGAGGCCCATGTGCATCGCCGTCGAGTCCCCAGAGTTGCCGTGCCGTCGTCCCCTATTTTCAACCGCGAAAGCAGAACTCTTCGCTGGAGTTGTTGTCGCAACCGTCGCTTCCCGACCGTGGTCACGATGCCGCTCCACCACTGCAGTCGTCGCGCGTTGCCAGTCCGCCGCTCTCTCTCTCTCTCCGTTCTGCTGTCGAGAGGTTGAAGACGCGACGTGAGTGGTCGAAGTCACTGTCCGCTGTTTTGCCGCATCGGATCCCTAACCGTTGTCCCCTGTTCGGGTTAGATCCGGTGTGAGGTCGAGTTCTGGTTGGCTGTCCCCACTGTTTCGTGTTCGGCCGCAGCGATCCGATCTTTTGTTGTCCACTGTTTTGGCCAGATCCGGTGTGAAGCTGAGGTTTTGATTGGTTCTCTTTGGTGTTCCGTGTTCTGTGTGCGCCAGATCTGAGTTTGGTGTTCTGCGTTCTGTCCCGATATGGTGTGTGGAAATTTCTTTAGGATCTTGCTGTTGCTATGGATTCTTCATGCATTTTTGGGAGATTTCACCCGGGATTCTGATCCCGTTATTTTATTATTTTTATTAATATCTGCAATAATAGGCAAGTCTCTTCTTGAACTCTTTTTATTGTTTGTGTTCAAGATTAATTGATCTCATGCAAGTAGATCCGTCCATTTTGTTATCAAAAATCTACTTTGACAATTCCGTTAAGATTATCTAGGATTTACACGAGCTAACCCGACATACTCTTAACTTCGTGCTATCTCTTTGATCTTTAATCCAGTCCCCAATGTTTCATGCAATTAAAATAACTAGATCTATGTTTAGAACTACTTGATGAAATGGACATGAATGTACTGATTTGGATTTAATTGATGAATTGACACCATGACCGTAATAAATGTACCATGAACCTTAGAAATTGCATGTTGACACCTAGGATTCACTTGATTACAAATTTGCATGCTTTACATGATCATATGAATTAATTATTTGCCAATTCATGTTTAGACAAATTTCTAGACTAATGTATGTTTCATTTTGAAATAGATTTTTGACCAAGCTAGAGACATATTCTGAAAGAACTTACTAAACATAAAATGTAGCCCTTAATGCTAGATAATTTTTCCCTACTCTGGATTTAAATTCCAATTTACCATCTGTTAGTTATCATCACTTTAATACAACTGTGTTAGTAATTTCAGACTCAGATTTTCATACGTTTTCTGCTGTTGTTTATTTTATTTGACCCTGTTAATAGTACAAGAAAAATCTAAATTAATTTAGGCTAGATCTAGACATATATAGGTATTACCCAGAATTTTTATAGATTTTAATAATGGTTTCTCTGACCCGAAACAATTAGTTGAACATAACTTACTGCATGCTGCCTGGACTTAAAATCTGATTAGAACAGAGTTTTCACCTTAGTTCTCATACATTTTATATACCTTAATTATACTCACTGGAACCATGTGGAAGTCTATTTTCTAGATCTTCTGGTGGATTCCGTTTTGCTAATTTGTAGTTCCCACAATCCATGATTTGGTACAGCAAGATTATGTTGTCCTGATTTTGGAAAATGTGTTTATTTGATGTGTTTGACCCATGCCTTGTCTGTAACTCTTAGAACTAGTCTTACATAGTAATGAAAAACATTGACACCCTCTTGCATGCTCACATAGGATGAAATAAATCGATAACAAGCCGAGGTTATATGGGATGACTTGGTAGTGAACAAACAGAGACTGTACTCGGTCGGGCCCTACTGTACTGACTGTACTGTATGGCCATAAACAATGCTCGAGAAACACTGACACTGAACATGATACACTGATTTCTGGGCCGAGTACATGAACCGTGAATTCACCATCAGTCTAAAGCGTTCAGTGTGTTGTGCGGGATCTGTAGTATGGGATGCAGTAGTACGTGCACTAGATAAATTAATAAAATACTTAATAACCTGCATTTCCTACTTGATCCTGATATCACCCATTTCATGCGTGATTTACTGTAGACCTTTTGAATATATTGTCTGCTCTTTGTTTTGTTTCTTGTCTTTGACTATGTCCTTATCCTTTGATATCCATGTTTCCTTTACTCCTTGTTTTCTCTACTTGCCGCCCACGACTTGCTCTAAGGGCACTCTTTTATTTTCTTTTAGACCAAGAATTTACAGGTGCTGAAGAATCTATTCCTGAAGGAATTGGTAAGCAACGTTTCTAGAGATGGATCCAGTTTCCGCTGCATAATTTTTCTTATTGTTATTTATTTCTTGAACATTACGAACTTGTACTTGTTTGGGCTCTATGACCCGTAGTTTTGTTTTGATCCCGGATGTTGAATATTTATACTGTTGGTTTATTTCATTATTATTGGATCTTGTTTCATGTGATTATATTTTCCTACGTTGTTGTATCTTGTTGTTTTATTACTGAGTTTGTTTGGTATAGCTTATGGATGGTGTTTACATCTTTCGCTAGGCCTACGTTACGTGCTCGTGTCCCCGTATCATGGGAAGCGGAGCATGACAAAAGGTGTGTAAAATCTTTAAATTCAGATATTCATTTGGCCACTTTCTATTTGAATCCACATTTATTCCATTCCGGCCATGTAAAGATGGATAATCAAGTGAAAAAGGGCTTAGAAGTAGTATTGTCAAAGATGTTGACACATGATGAGAGGTCCAAGGCAATTAAAGAGCTTAAAGAATATCATGCAAAGGATTCAAAAATATTTGGAGCTATGGCTATTGAATCACTTGAAGCAGCTCGTCCAAGTAACAATCATTTATACACTTTTTCTTTCTTTTTATTTATTTATTATAAATATCAAGTGTACTATAATGTTACTGACATTAATTTATAATTTCTATTAGGGATATGGTGGGATATGTGCGGTGGCTCTTTGCCTATCTTGCAGAAAGTTGCAATTAAAATTTTTGAGTCAAACTTGCAGTGCTTCAGCATGTGAGAGAAACTGGAGTGCTTTTTGATATGGCTAAAAATGGGGTTAAATCGGGACCGTCCAGATCGAGCACGAATCCTGAAGCACGGGGGTAAAAAGGTAATTTCACATACAGCGGATCCAAAATGGGTATTGGGCCTCCTTCTCACAGGACCGACCACCCGCGAATAGATCCGCTTCAACTGGGCATGGGTCCCGACCCGATACATGCCCGGTCCACCAAGAGGAGAATCAGGCCACTGATTTGATCAAATCAAATCAATAAACCTGATTGGCTCTCACCAGGGAATCAGGGGCTAACTTCCCAAAAACAGAATAAGAGGATTTTCCTCCTGACTGTTAGGCAGGAAATCAGGCCCCAAATCATTCCAAAGGCGACTATAAATATAACCCCTCTACCACCAAGACCAGGTTAATCACTTCTTCCCCACATAAGCTCTTTCTTAATCTTTATCTGGTTACTGACAAGAGCGTCGGAGGGTGCGTCGCCGGAATCAACCCCGGTGTCTCGTACTTCCTTGCAGGTTGCGGCGGAAGCAAAAGGCCGAGGCAGCTGTTCAGGTTTTCCTCGGATCCACAAATTCTATCTGTTTACCCCCACACCGAAATCAGCGGTAACAGATTGGCGCCGTCTGTGGAAAAACCACACGAACAGTCTCAGCCCATTCTCCGTCGTCCTCTGCAGCCATGCCGCCGAAGAAGAACAGATCCAGAGGGTCGAACCGTGGGGGCAACCTCACCGACCCGGCAAATGAAGCTCCGGTCAATCCTATCCTTCAGTCCGACCTCCCTCCGCTGACCCAGCAGGTCCCACCTCCTCCTCCTCCCAAGCAACAGCCCAACAATGGTCCGTCCGGTCATAACGGTCGGAAGGAGAAGCAGCCTCTCAATCTGGGCCATGTCTCGGTCCATAACGGGTCCTCGGACTCGATGGCTTCTCATCACCCCGACCTCCGCATCACACTTCTGAATCGTCAGAAAGACGACGACCTCCGTACCCATCTTGACGAGAGGCGGGCCCGAGAGGGAGCCTCCCACCAGCGTCAAGGTGAGCGGTCGCCACGTCGTCGGGACGGCCGAAGGACCCCGGAACGCAGAGGCTGAGCGGCGTCCCCCGATCGCCGAAGGAGGAGGTCCCGCTCCCCCAGGGATCGGCGTCATCCGAGGGACCGGGATGCGCCTATCAACCGAGCCGAATTCCTCCAGTTTCAGGAGACCGTTCTACAGGCCCTCAACCTTCGGCAGAACGTCCAGAATACTCAGAGGGCTCCAACGCCACCCAGGGATCCCAGTCCTCGGCGCCGGACCCGGAGCCCTTCCCCGGCTCCCAACCGCTAGCAGCGGGAACAAAGCTCACGCCGGTCCTAGGATTACCGGCGCCGCAGTCCATGCTCCCCTTCCTATGAAGAGGAGTCCGGAGGGTCATACGACTACCAGCGGAGGGACGACGCCCTCATCCGCCGTATCCATGAGGTGGAAAGGCGCATCGGCCGCATGGACAGGGAGGAAGAGTCCCGAGCAGGAACCTTCCGTCCCAGCCGACCCCCCTTCTCACGGTCGATCATGGAGGCCCACATACCGAGGAGTTTCAAACCGCCGCAGTTTGAAACATACTCAGGGGAATCCGACCCGGTCGACCACGTCGAGAGCTTCAAGACCCTGATGCTAATCCATCAAGCTTCCGACGCGGTGCTCTGTAGGACCTTCCCTGCCACCCTCAGGGGGTCGGCTCGGGAATGGTATTCCAGGCTCGCCCCCTCATCCATCTTCTCGTTCGAGCAGTTCGAGACACTGTTCATCACTCACTTCGTGAGTAGCCGGCGAGCCGAGAAGACGAGTCTTTCCTTGCTGAACCTGCGGCAGGAGAAGCAAGAAAAGTTGCGGGACTATGTGAAAAGGTTTACCGCAGAAGTCAGGTCAATTGCTTCCTTAGACCAGTCCGTGGCTACCGTGGCGTTCCAGTCGAACGTCCTTAACGCCAACCTCCGATCATCCCTGGCCAAGAAGCCCCCGCATGACTTCGCCGACCTCCTCCTGAGGTGCGAGAAGTACATCTGGGCAGAGGAGGCCGAAGCCCTTCCGAGCTTCGGGGGGCCCGCCGCGGGGTCAAAGAGGAAGGCGACGGGAGAAGAAGGGTCCAAGAAAGCTCAGAAGGACATGGGCGGTCAGCGCCGCCCTCCCCCCAGGTTCGAGAAGTTCACTCCCCTCACCACTAATGTCTCTACTATCCTCATGGAGGTAGAGAAGGAGGGAATCATCCCTCCAGCCCCGAGGATGCACACCCAGGCGAAGAGGAGAAACAAGGATAAGTGGTGTCGTTACCACCGAGACCATGGGCACGACACAAACGACTGCCGAGCTCTGAGAGATGAGATCGAAGCACTCATTCGGAGGGGGCAGTTGGCCAAGTTCGTGAAAGCTAACGATCGGACAGATCGGAACTCTCCTCCCCCTCGGGGGGCTAACAAGCGCTCCGAGCGGTGCGAGGAAACACCCGAGTTCGAGGAGGAACGGGTTCTGCACCTAATCCATGGAGGTCCCATGGGGGGCTCCTCTAATTCCTCCCGGAAGGCCTTCGTCCGCGAGGTCAACTCGGTTCATAGTGCTCCTCCCCCGAAAGGTCTCTGCGTCCCTGTGACTTTCTCCGATGCCGACCTCGAAGGAGTCCAAACCCCCCACTGCGATGCCCTCGTCATCGACCTCCGCATGGCCAACTTCAAGGTGCAGAGGATTTTGGTAGACAACGGGAGTTCGGTCAATATCCTTTTCCTCTCAGCCTTCCAAGGCCTGCAGCTGTCCCGAGATCGTCTCAAGCCGGCCGGTTACACTCTCCACGGGTTCACGGAGGTCCCGGTAACCGTCGAAGGGGTGATAACCCTGGACGTTACTGCGGGAAGCACCCCTACTACCCGGACCGAGCCAATGGACTTCATGGTCGTCGACGTCCCAGCGGCATATAATGTCATCCTAGGCTGCCCCGGCCTAGCCGCCCTAGAGGCTGTCCCCTCGGCATACCATTTGAAGATGAAGTTCCCCACTCGTTCGGGAGTAGGGGAAGTCAGGGGAAGCCAAGAAACAGCTCGGAAGTGCTACATGACTTCCACCGGAGGACCAGTGCTCTCGCTCGAGACACTGGAAATCCCCGAGCCGAAGACCCGCGCAACACGAACCGGCGGACGAAGACGCGCATCTCAAGACGGGCACACTTCTCAAGAAACACTATCTTGTCGTTTAGTGTCCTTGGTGAGATCGGGGCCGTCTGATTGAGATCAGGCGCGGAAGTTGAGGAGAAAGTGCGTTTTCTCCGTTTCGGGCTCGGAATGGCACTTGCTCGGATTCCGGCCGAGGAGTAGGTCCATCCTCCTCATTTTCTCCCGTTTTCGTGACGAGGATCGGACTGAATGTAAGCCGAGCGCTCGCCACAACGTAGCGGATTTCCGGAAGGCAATCTTTAGGGCAGGATTTTAACCAAGTGTTTGCCCTCGGGGTTGTCGCGGAGTTCGACGGCTGTGGGAGCAATTCCGAACGGCGATCTACCCCTGGTTCGTCCGGGGATGAGCCGAGGAGGTAAAGTTCGAGCCGAGTGTTGGAGGAGGCCGAAGCCCTTCCGAGCTTAGGGGGGCCCACCGCGGGGTCAAAGAGGAAGGCGACGGGAGAAGAAGGGTCCAAGAAAGCTCAGAAGGACATGGGCGGTCAGCGCCGCCCTCCCCCCAGGTTCGAGAAGTTCACTCCCCTCACCACTAATGTCTCTACTATCCTCATGGAGGTAGAGAAGGAGGGAATCATCCCTCCAGCCCCGAGGATGCACATCCAGGCGAAGAGGAGAAACAAGGATAAGTGGTGTCGTTACCACCGAGACCATGGGCACGATACGAACGACTGCCGAGCTCTGAGAGATGAGATCGAAGCACTCATTCGGAGGGGGCAGTTGGCCAAGTTCGTGAAAGCTAACGATCGGACAGATCGGAACTCTCCTCCCCCTCGGGGGGCTAACAAGCGCTCCGAGCGGCGCGAGGAAACACCCGAGTTCGAGGAGGAACGGGTTCTGCACCTAATCCACGGAGGTCCCATGGGGGGCTCCTCTAATTCCTCCCGAAAGGCCTTCGTCCGCGAGGTCAACTCGGTTCATAGTGCTCCTCCCCCGAAAGGTCTCGGCGTCCCTGTGACTTTCTCCGATGCCGACCTCGAAGGAGTCCGAACCCCCCACTGCGATGCCCTCGTCATCGACCTCCGCATGGCCAACTTCAAGGTGCAGAGGATTTTGGTAGACAACGGGAGTTCGGTCAATATCCTTTTCCTCTCGGCCTTCCAAGGCCTGCAGCTGTCCCGAGACCGTCTCAAGCCGGCCGGTTACACTCTCCACGGGTTCACGGAGGTCCCGGTAACCGTCGAAGGGGTGATAACCCTGGACGTTACTGCGGGAAGCACCCCTACTACCCGGACCGAGCCAATGGACTTCATGGTCGTCGACGTCCCAGCGGCATATAATGTCATCCTAGGCCGCCCCGGCCTAGCCGCCCTAGAGGTCGTCCCCTCGGCATACCATTTGAAGATGAAGTTCCCCACTCGTTCGGGAGTAGGGGAAGTCAAGGGGAAGCCAAGAAACAGCTCGGAAGTGCTACATGACTTCCACCGGAGGACCAGTGCTCTCGCTCGAGACACTGGAAATCCCCGAGCCGAAGACCCGCCCAACGTCCGAACCGGCGGACGAGTTAGAAGAAGTACTCTTCTCGGACGAGGATCCGAGTCGAAAATTCCTCGTCAGCAAGTCTTTGCCGACCGTTCTGTTCTCCGACTTGGTGAGGTGCATCCGGAATAACCGCGACCTGTTTGCTTGGTCGGCCGCGGACATGCCCGGCATCTCCGAGGACTTGCTCGTCCATCGCCTCAGCGTCGAACCGGGGTGCAAACCGGTTCAGCAGAAGAGGCGAAAGTTTGCTCCCGAGCGACAGCAGGCAATCAAGGAGGAAGTGGATAAGCTGCTGAAGGCCAAGTTCATCCAGGAGGTAAATTATCCCGAGTGGCTGTCGAATGTCGTAATGGTCAAGAAGTCCAATGGCTCGTGGAGGATATGCATCGACTTCACCGACCTCAACAAGGCATGTCCGAAGGATCCCTTCCCTCTCCCGAACATCGACACCCTTATCGACGCTACCTCGGGCCATGAGCTCCTCAGCTTCATGGATGCCTTCTCGGGGTACAATAAAATCCGGATGTTTCCTCCTGACATCCCGAAGACCTCCTTCGTCACCGACCGAGGCCTCTACTGCTACCGAGTAATGCCGTTCGGTTTGAAGAATGCAGGCGCCACTTACCAGCGCCTCGTCAACAAGGTCTTCCAGCACCAGATCGACCGAAACATGGAGGTGTACGTCGATGACATGCTCGTCAAGAGCATCCGCGGCACTGACCATGTAGCCGACCTCCAGGAGGCCTTCGGTGTGTTGAGGAAGTACAACATGCGGCTAAACCCGAACAAGTGTGCGTTCGGAGTCTCCTCTGGCAAGTTCCTCGGCTTCATGGTGAGCCAGCGGGGAATTGAAGCTAACCCCGAGAAGATTAAAGCCATATTAGACATGGCCCCGCCTCGAAACGTCAAGGAGGTGCAGAAGCTCACCGGTCGGCTCGCAGCTATCGGTCGGTTCCTCTCCAAGTCAGGGGAAAAATGCCTCCCCTTCTTCAAAGCACTCCGGGGGGCTAAAGGATTTGAATGGGGCCAAGCACAGCAAGAATCGTTCGACCAGCTGGAAGCCTATCTGGTGAACCCCCCTCTGCTCAGTAAGCCGGTCCCGGGCGAGCCCCTCTTCATCTACTTGGCCGCTTCCGAGCAGACCTTGAGCGCTGTCTTGGTAAGAGAAGAGGACCGAACCCAAAGGCCCATTTACTACGTGAGCAAGGTGCTTCGGGACGTCGAGCTCCGCTATCCGAGGATAGAGAAGATAGCCTACGCTCTGGTCATGGCAGCAAGAAAGCTTCGGCCCTACTTCCAATCTCACTCGGTCGTCGTCCTCACCGATCAACCCCTCAAGCAGGTCCTCCACAAGCCGGAGACCTCGGGCCGGCTGATGAAGTGGTCCATAGAGCTAAGTCAGCATGACATCTCCTATCAGCCTCGGACGGCAATTAAGGCACAGGCTCTCGCCGACTTCATTGTAGAGTCCACCATCCCTGAGGTCGGCCACGTCCCAAATGGGCCCCCCATTTGGACGGTCTTCGTGGACGGGTCCTCTTGCAGTGAAGGAAGCGGCGCCGGCATCATCCTGAACGGCCCTGACAGCTTCGTCCTGCAGTATGCGATCCGCATGAACTTCAAGGCCTCGAACAACGAGGCGGAGTACGAGGCTCTCATAGCTGGTCTCGGACTCGCCCGAAGTGCCGGGGCGCAGCGCCTCCGGATTCACAGTGATTCCCAGCTAGTCGTGAACCAGGTCTTGGGCGAATATGAGGCCCAGGACGAGCGAATGGCGAAGTACCTCGCCAAAGTTCGGGATCTCATGGGCCGGTTCGAAGAAGCCGTCATCCAACGGGTCCCCCGGGAGGAGAACTCACAAGCCGATGCTCTCTCCAAATTGGCCTCGTCTTCTCTGCAAGGCATCGAACAGACCGTACTGATTGAAGTCCTCTCAAAGCCCAGCATCGAAGACGAGCCCCCTAGCTCGGTGGAGTCATTGCCAGTCATGCTGCAGGACAATTGGATGAAGCCACTGGTAGAATTCCTAAGGGATGGAGTTCTGCCCTCGGATCCCAAGGAAGCACGCCGAGTCAGAACCCGGGCCGAGCGCTATGTCTTGATCGAGGGCATCCTATACAAGCGCTCCTTCTCTCAAATAGATGGCCGACCATATCTAAGGTGCCTTTCTCCGGATCAGGCCGAATATGCCCTACAGGAGCTTCACGAAGGCATCAGAGGGGCACACTCCGGATTCAGGTCTTTGGCCCGGAAAGCTTTGAACTACGGGTACTTCTGGCCAACCCTTCTCCAAGATGCCGAGCGACATGTTCGGCAATGCAGCACTTGCCAGAGACACTCCAGCATCCGACGTCTCCCTCAGGCCAACCTCGCCTCCCTGTCGAGCCCTATCCCCTTCGCGATGTGGGGAATGGACTTGCTTGGGCCCTTCCCTCCGGCTCCGGGTCAGTTCAAGTTCTTGGTCGTAGCCATCGACTACTTCTCCAAGTGGGTCGAAGCCGAGCCCCTCGCCACTATAACCGAGAACAAAGTGGTGCAGTTCTTCTGGAAGAGCATCATATGCAGATTCGGCGTCCCCCGCGTCCTCGTGACGGACAACGGGACTCAGTTCACTGGCACAGCATTCCGAGCCCTATGCGACGACCTCGTCATTCAACAGCGCTTCTCGTCCGTCTCACACCCCCAGTCGAACGGGCAGGCCGAGAATGCTAATAAGCAGATCCTCGCAGGAATCAAGAAGAGGTTGGACAAGTGTTCCAAAGGTTTGTGGGTCGACCAACTCCCTAATGTGTTGTGGAACTACCGCACAAGCAAGCGGACGCCCACCGGAGAGTCCCCTTTCAACCTTACTTATGGGGCTGAGGCCGTGATACCCCTCGAGGTCGGAATACCTTCCCCTCGGCTCATAGCCTATGACGAAGCGCAGAATGTCAGGGACCTCAGAGGAAACTTGGACCTGATAGATGAACTGAGGGAAAGGGCATCGATTCGGCAACAGAATTACAGAAGGAGGGTCGAGCTAGCGTACAACAAGAAGGTCCGACCCGCTAACCTTAAGCAAGGAGATTTGGTATTGAGAAAGCTAGCCATATCCCTCCCCAGTCAGAGGAGCAAGCTAGCTCCGAATTGGGAAGGGCCGTACCGGATCACAAAAGTTGTTCGGCCTGGGGCATACCGACTTGAAGACATGGATGGCAGAGAGCTTTCGAGGACCTGGAATGCCGACCACCTCCTGAAATACCAAGAGAGCGCTCCGGCGCCTCTCTAAGTAATCCGAGGTGTCGAACCATTCCTCTCCTCCAACTTGTAACCCATTTTTTCTCAAATTGTATTATGTAAAACGGTTCGCCGTCAAGTATCAATAAAGAAAGCTCTGTTATGTTTGTGAATATGCATGTCACTCTCCCCTCTTATCACCTGCATTTTATGTTGTGATCTCAACCAATGGTTCGGAGTCCACGTTCGGCTCGGCCTCATTCCCTCAGTTCGTCTCCGGGCGGACTAGAGGCGGAACGCCGTTCCGAACTGCTCCCACAACCGTTGAACTATACCGATGGTTCGGAGTCCAACACTCGGCTTGACTTTACCTCCTCGGCTCGTCTCCGGACGAACCAGGGGTAGATCGCCGTTCGGAATTGCTCCCACAGCCGTTGAACTATACCGATGGTTCGGAGTCCAACACTCGGCTTGACTTTACCTCCTCGGCTCGTCTCCGGACGAACCAGGGGTAGATCGCCGTTCGGAATTGCTCCCACAGCCGTTGAACTATACCGATGGTTCGGAGTCCAACACTCGGCTCGACTTTACCTCCTCGGCTCGTCTCCGGACGAACCAGGAGCAGATCGCCGTTCGGAATTGCTCCCGCAGCCGTTGAACTATACCGATGGTTCGGAGTCCAACACTCGGCTCGAACTTTACCTCCTCGGCTCGTCCCCGGACGAACCAGGGGTAGATCGCCGTTCAGAATTGCTCCCACAGCCGTTGAACTATACCGATGGTTCGGAGTCCAACACTCGGCTCGACTTTACCTCCTCGGCTCGTCTCCGGACGAACCAGGGGTAGATCGCCGTTCGGAATTGCTCCCACAGCCGTTGAACTATACCGATGGTTCGGAGTCCAACACTCGGCTCGAACTTTACCTCCTCGGCTCATCCCCGAACGAACCAGGGGTAGATCGCCGTTCGGAATTGCTCCCACAGCCGTCGAACTCCGCGACAACCCCGAGGGCAAACACTTGGTTAAAATCCTGCCCTAAAGATTGCCTTCCGGAAATCCACTACGTTGTGGCGAGCGCTCGGCTTACATTCAGTCGATCCTCGTCACGAAAACGGGTGAAAATGAGGAGGATGGACCTACTCCTCGGCCGGAATCCGAGCAAGTGCCATTCCGAGCCCGAAACGGAGAAAACACACTTTCTCCTCAACTTCCGCGCCTGATCTCAATCAGACGGCCCCGATCTCACCAAGGACACTAAACGACAAGATAGTGTTTCTTGAGAAGTGTGCCCGTCTTGAGATGCGCGTCTTCGTCCAACGGTTCGTGTTGCGCCACGTTGCTCGGCTCATTAAAGTGCCCTGTCTTCAGGTCGGCAGCCGAGCAAGTGCCTTCCCGAGCTCGCAAATGGAGAAAATTCACCTTCTCCTCAACTTTCGCGCTTGATATCAATCAGACGGCTCAGATCACGCCACCTGCGCAAAACGACAAGATAGCGTTTTCTTGGGAGCTGAGCCGCCTCGAGATCCGTGCTTACAATCGGCGGCCCAGATCTTGCCACCTGCGCTAAACGACAATATAGCACTTTCTTAGGAACAGAGCCGCCTGGGAGTTCGTGCCGCACCCCGTCAGGGTAGCTAAACGACAGAATGCCACACATATAGTGGCCAGTTCAGTCCAACGACCTCGCCGACGAAACCGACATGCTCGGTTCAAAGACCTCGGTGCGGAAAACACAGTCATAAACAAGACAAAAGCGCAGAGCAATAAAAAATATTTTATTAAACAGCCAGGCTGAAATACAAAGCACATCTGTCCCATAGTTACAAAGTGTTCGCAAACAAGATACAATGCCGACCTACAACACTTAGTGTTCAAAAAGAAATATCTTCACTGAATTCTTCGGCCGACCGTTCATCCTCCTCGGCTGACAGCTCCTCTGCCTCCCCCCGGAGCTTCGCCATTACAGCCCGCAAGTACCGCATCTCCGAGAGCAAGTCATCCCGCTCGGCAATAATCTTCGACTGAATGTGCCGAATGCTTTTGACCCGAAGAGCGTTGCTGAATGCGGTCTGTGAGTCTTCATCCTCTCCTGTCGGGCTCAGCTCGACGATCTTATTCTCCAAACGTTGGACCTCGGCTTCCCGGAGACTGAGGACCAACGAAAGGTGGTCCCACTCACTCTCGGCTCGGCGTAACTTCAGATCGGCGCTCCTGGGGCTCAGAACCACCGTTCCAGAGGTGCCCTCGGATTCGGCGTCATCATTCGAACGTTCGGAGTCCGAGCCATGGATCGTCACAACGAGCTGAAAAGAAGGGAAAGAGAATAACGCAATTTCAATACACCGCCGAAGTCCAACACACTTTCAAAACGTTCTAAGGAAACTTTCAAGATTCACATTCAGATGTAATGGTGTTACAGATGGCCGAACCGACCCTACAATCAAACTTTACAACAATCAACGAAAGTGAAAAACAACAAGGTCAAGGTCTCCTCGGAAGGGGAATGCTTCGGTTTAGGGATACGCGAGAACGACGAGGTCTGCCCTCCGAACTCGATCCTAAACCAACGAAGCGCGACCCCCCTTCGCTGCTAGCTCTAACCACGGTGCCTGCCGAGGCCCCGCTCGACGAGACAGCCGCGCTGCTCTGCGCGTCAGCCGGACTCCGCCTGGTCATAGGCAAGCGTGTCGCAAGCTCATAAAACGTAATCCCCCTCTCACTTTCTTCGCGGGTGCACGAAGTACTGCGGACGTTAGCCCTCTCCGGCTCAGGCTTGAGTGACGCGATCTCTTCCTCCAGTTCGATAATCCTGTCTCTAAGAACGTCGTCCCTCGCCGACTTCTTCGAACGGGAGGGTCTTGACGAGCCGGAGGCATTAGTGCCATCGGCAGCGAGCCGGCGGAAGTGGGTGACCTCGATCCCCCTATCTATCGTGATCCTTCTGAGCCTGTCGACGTCGGCCACCAACCTCTTGCGCTCGGCCCATGCCTTCTCCAGCTCGGACGCCAGCTTCACTGCCTCTGCCGAGCGTTCCCTCTCCGCCAATTCCAAGTGTTGGACCTCTGCCAAAAGATCGGCATTCCTCCGCTCGGCAGCGGTTAGCTCCCCGCGGAGTCGCTCGACTTCCCCTTCGGGACAAGGGGCTTGGTAGTGCTTCCGCAGCTGATACAGCTCGCGGCACTGCCTCCGTAGAACTGCCCTCACCTCCTCCGCCTGGCCGAGCAGGAGAAACCACCTCTGTCGGCTGTCTTTGAGCTCACGCTTCATTTTGGCCAACTCCTTCCGAAGGTAGACGAGCTCCGTGACCGGACCGAACTTCACCTGAAAAGCAGAGATAAATCCGATACCCAACACTCGGAAACATCTACGGCTAGTCACGCACAAATCCGATGTTCAACACTTGGGCAAATTTTGGCCAAACAAAATATTTTCATTTCAAAATCAAAGTGAAAGCTTTACACTAGCGGTGGCCAGTCCGCAGTTAGGCTTACAAGAGAAAAAAGACAAAAAAGAAGATAACCGAGTCAGGAGTCGACCTTTTTGCCGCTCGGGTCCGTCGACCCCTCGGTCTTGTCCTCGCCGCCGTCCTCGCCTTCGCCTTCGCTCCAACTCTCCTCCTCGGAGTCGACCACCTTCTCGTCCTCGGCCTCGGACTCCCCGGGACCCTCGACGACCTCCGTCTCTCCCGCAGGCCCGAGCATCCCCACGGGCACACCCTCCTCCCCTTCCACGGGGTCGTAAAAGTGGTAGGAGGAGATGTCGAAGCCCGGGTTCCTGGCGGCTATGTGGGTCAGCGCTCGACCATAGGCTTCCTCCATGTTCTGGAGCATATGCTGAGCAGCCTCCTCCTGCACGGCCTTCTTCACCCTCTTCACCTTCTTCAGGTGCTTGGCCTGGGTCCTCTCGACCCTCTTCTGAGCCTTCTCCGCCTCCGACCGAGCGTTGGCCAGGGCCTCCTTCAGTTCGGCGACCTCCTTCTCCGAGGCCTCAAGTTTAGCCGCCGTGTCCTTCGACAGCTGAATGGACTTGGCCAGCTGCCCCTCCAACCCCTTCACCTCGTCAGCCCTCCTCGTCGAGAGGAGCTGCTCGGCATCAAGCCGCTGCGTAGCCTTGACGCGCTCCGCCCTCTCCCGTTCCTTCTCCTGCTCTTTGTTCGCCATCTCCTCGAGCAGGAAGTTGAAGTGGCAGAGGGTCTGGAAAAGAGCGGCGGGTTAAAATCCGAACCCAAATACTTAGAAAAAACTCAAGGGAAGAAAAGCCGAAGAGAAAGAGCCCGGCCAACTTACCGACATAGTGTTCCGAGCAATCTGCATCACGGTGTCCCCTGCTTGCCCGGCCTTCAGGGTCGCTCGGTCCTTCGGGGTCGGCAGGTGCTTCACGGCCTCCATGCAGATGTTGCCATCGCCCAAGAAGCCATCGACCTGCATGACCTGCCAGTCGGGGACGAAGATCTGTTTGTGACGCTCGGTCAAGATCTTCTCCGCCTCGGCAGTCAGGGGCGGAACTTGGAGGGACAACACCTCCGTCACGCCGAACGTGCCGCTCGACGGACCAGGAGCGTCCCCCTTCGGGGTCGGTGTCGGCGCGTCCGGGGCGGGCGGGTCGAGGACCTGGACCTCCCCATGGTCAAGGACCATGACCTTCGGCTGCTCGGCAGCCTTCGCGACCGAAGGCTTCTTCGCTGGCCGGCTCTCCTGAGTCTCCGCCGCCGACCTCTTCTTCTTCTCCTGCTCCGAGCGACCTTTCGCCATCAGGGCCCTGTAGTCCATCTTCATCGTCTCTGCAAAAGCCGAATGAAAGAACTTAGATAAATTTTCATGAACTCTAAACAATGAGTATAAATACCAGAAGCATACGAGGGTCGATCGGACTGAGACCCCCACGGAACAGGTCCTCCTCTGTAATATCTTTCCAACTCATGGTTGGCAGAGCGAGGAGCTTCCTCCGGACCTCGGCCTCTCCCTCATTCAGTGGCACCTCCTTCTTGGTACGCTTGGGCAGACCCTCCGTCTCCCAAACCGCCGGTATCACCCACGGCGTCAGGGATCGGACAAGGAAATACTTTGTCTTCCAATGTTTGATCGAGTCCGGATTCTCGATCAGTTTCACGCCCGGCCAGGGCGACAGATAGAACCTCTGTTCATCTTTCCTTGGCTGGCAAGGTCGATAGAGATTACGAAAGAAGAACATGCTCGGTTTAGCGCCAACCTCTTGGCATCGAAGGACGAAGGCTGTAACGTGCCTCCATGTGTTCGGCGCCAGCTGAGCGGGACTCAAACCGTAAAAGACCAGGACCTCAACCACGAACAGATGGAGGGGAAAGCGGAGTCCGGCAATAAGGGAATCGACCGGGAAGACGCACACGTCTGGCGAGCAGCTCGTGTTGGCTCGAAAACCCGGCCCGGGGAGAAGCAGGACATACTCTAGCGGGATCCGAAATCCCTCTCGGATCATCCGAAGGTCATCCTCGGTGAGCGACGAGATAGCATGGTCCACCTCGGAAACCTCCCTTGGCTCATTCTCCTCCACCAGTGGGGCCGTACCCTGAGTCACTTTCCCCAAGACGTCATCGGTGTAGTCCCAAACACCACCCACACTCGACAAGAGAATGGGCTGCCGACTGAACGCCCCCACCGTCTTCGGCGTCTCCACGATGGTGACCACGCCCTTGTTCTTCCGGGACGTCGCCTCAACCTCCCTAGGCTGCTCAGCCATATCGCCCTCTCTGTCCGGACGAACGACCTCCTGCTCGCTCGGTTCCGCCACACCCTTCCCTTTGTCCCCTCGGCCAACGGTTTGTTCCGAGGCGGGGGTCTCAGTGATCTTAACCATTTCAAAGAAAGAAGGGATAGAGACTGACCTTGAAGTGATGTGTACGGTCGGAGAGTTCACCGGAGTCTACAAACGCTACCGCGACAGCCAGCAACACCGCCAGAGAGCAGAAAACTTCGCAGCAAAGTAAAAACTGGGGAGAGAGAGTAAAAACGAAAAGTGAGACTTGGTCTAAGGGGGGGGGGGTGAAGATTTATAGTAAAAACGGGACGTCCCTTGGACTTCCAAAGCGACTTTTGGGCCACTCTCGAAACATCGCGAAGGCCCACCACCACTGTCTCCATCACCAAGACAGCTAGCTCGGCACCAGGGGATCTGAATCCGAGCTACAAGCAAAACTTACATGCCGGCTACAGGGTCCGGTCGGAATCTGAGCAAGTGCCTTTCCGAGCTCGTAAACGGAGAAAACTCACTTTCTCCTCAACTTTCGCGCCTGGTCTCGATCAGACGGCTCAGATCTCGCCAAGAGCACTAAACGACAAGATAGTGTTTTCTTGGGAGCTGCGCCCATCTTGAGATGCGCGCCATCATCCAGCGGCTCAAGGTGCGCCACGTCGCTCGGACGATTGAACCCTGGACGCCTCACCTATGCTTAGAGGAACCTGGAAAAATTTTGATTCAGTTTTGAGGCGCCGCCTTCGGCGAGCGCCCCCCAGGTCCCGTGCATCAGTCGGTATTCCGCCGACCACGGGCCCCGGTCGGGAACAGATCGGCACTCCCCCCATCTCTAACTCCCCCGGGCTGACATCCATCAGAAGCCATCAGCCCGGAAGGAAGACAGAGATGAGAGGGGACCCATCAACACTCAGAGATCAGGAGAAACACACCGTTCTGAGCTTGTGGTTTACAACTGGAAGGCGCGACTTGTCAGAGGACTCCGACCGCAGTGCCTTCACAGTTGCAAACAACGGGCTCGGACGGTCCAGAAGCCCGAGCTGCGACTCATGATAGAGAAGCACGCCATCCCGAGCTAGTTGGTTGCAACTGGAAGGATCAGTTTGTCAGAAGACTCTGACAGCGGCGCCTTCACAGTTGCAACAAACGGACTCGGATGGCCCGGAGATCGGCATCGGACATGGATCATCACTCTCCCACCAAGACCTCCGCCTACTTCGACACTCACTTCAGAGCAACCAAAGAAGGCAGAAGATCTTGGTGAGAGAACGACCACCCGTCCTTCCGAAGAGACCCACACACCCCGGTCTGGACTATGGTCGTCACCACTACTGCCTTATCCCCTCCCGCTCCTGACATCCCCTTCAGAGCAGTGAGGAACGGGAGAAGAATAAGACAACAGAGCGACCACCCGTCCTTCTGAAGTAACTCATCCCTCGGATCCGGACCACGGTCGTCACCACTACTACCTCGTCCCCCCTCGCTCCTGACATCCGCTTTGGGGCCGTCAGGAACAAAGGGAAAACCAGGCAGGAGAGCGACCACCTCTCCGAACCTCAAGAGAGAAGCTACCCAAGGCAGATGCCTTCGAGGTCTGAAACTCAATTTGGTTGTGACTAAAATGACAAAGGGAGTGGAGTACTTATAGCCTGCCTCCAAGAACCAGCCATTATGACCCTCGGAAATTGAAGCGCCGCGTTTTAATTAAGGGGATTACTGATCCTCGGAAGTTGAAACGCCACACATTAATTAAAGGAATTATCCTTAATGACATCGGGAAGGCAAAACGCCACACAAGTCACGAAGCGCCATTAATACCATTGGGAACAGAGCCATCTCAGATTGCCAAAAACCCCAGGCCCTCGGTCGGCTGCCGAGCAAGTGCCTTCCCGAGCATGTAAACGGGGAAAAATTACTTTCCCCTCAACTTTCGCGTCTGATCTCAATCAGACGGCCCAGATCTCGCCGAGAGCACTAAAAGACAAGATAGTGTTTTCTTGGGAGCTGCGCCCGTCTCGAGATGCGTGCCGACATCCAACAGCTCAGATAATGCCACGCCGCTCGGCCTGCCGAACACCACTGCCTTCGGTCGGCATCCGAGCAAGTGCCTTTCCGAGCTCGTAAATGGAGAAAAAAAGACACCGATCAACCGCGACCGTTCGATCTCTCAGAAATTCGTGCTCCTTACGATGAACGGTCCAGATTGCGCCACGTGCGCTAAAAGACAAGATAGCGTTTTCTTGGAAAATGCGCCACCATCCGATGGCTCAGATTGCGCCACGTCGCTCGGAACGCCGAACCCCCTAGTCTCCGGTCGGCCGCCGAGCAAGTGCCTTTCCGAGCTCGAAAATGGAGAAAAACGCTGCCGAGCTATAACAGCTGTCAGATCCTTCCGAAATTGGTGCTCGTCCATGATCAACGGCTCAGATCAAGCCACGCCATTAATCGGTATTTAAATCGTTTTTTATTTATTTTAATCGTTTTATTTGTCCAAAAATTGCGAAAAAATTGCTAAAAATTCGGGAAAATTAGCTAAAAATTCGGGGAAATAATTGAAAATTCGGGGACACGCTTTCGGACCCCGGAGTGAACAATTATTACCCCGAATGCACCACTAAAGCCCCCGAACGATTAGCAAACACATCGCAGAATTAAACAAATACTTCGAAAAAAGTAGATAAAAGACTGTCAAATACCCGACGCAGCTCAAGAACAACACACAGCGTCAAAAGTTACCTCACTACCCCCTTTCTGGATTCAAAATCCCACATTTGGACTCCGATACAACTCCACCAGCCACTGAGACAGCTAAACTACTCCTCAAAGTCTGATCACGCTCAGTCTTTAGGAGTGGGGGGCTCGTGATATGGCTAAAAATGGGGTTAAATCGGGACCGTCCAGATCGAGCACGAATCCTGAAGCACGGGGGTAAAAAGGTAATTTCACATACAGCGGATCCAAAACGGGTATTGGGCCTCCTTCTCACAGGACCGACCACCCGCGAATAGATCCGCTTCAACTGGGCATGGGTCCCGACCCGATACATGCCCGGTCCACCAAGAGGAGAATCAGGCCACTGATTTGATCAAATCAAATCAATAAACCTGATTGGCTCTCACCAGGGAATCAGGGGCTAACTTCCCAAAAACAGAATAAGAGGATTTTCCTCCTGACTGTTAGGCAGGAAATCAGGCCCCAAATCATTCCAAAGGCGACTATAAATATAACCCCTCTACCACCAAGACCAGGTTAATCACTTCTTCCCCACATAAGCTCTTTCTTAATCTTTATCTGGTTACTGACAAGAGCGTCGGAGGGTGCGTCGCCGGAATCAACCCCGGTGTCTCGTACTTCCTTGCAGGTTACGGCGGAAGCAAAAGGCCGAGGCAGCTGTTCAGGTTTTCCTCGGATCCACAAATTCTATCTGTTTACCCCCACACCGAAATCAGCGGTAACACTTTTGAAGCGACACACACAAAAAAGAAAAACCGACTAGAACCAAGCAAACTTCAAGATTTGGTCAATGTAAGGGTAAATGCTCTCTTGAAGAGGACCATGCAAAAAAAAGAGCAACTTGATACGGTACCCATCGATCTTGATAAAGTTGATCCAGATGTGACGTATATATTCTACGAAGATGGAAATGTTCCAATCCATGACGATCAACATGGCAATGAAGATAAGAATATCAATAGCGGTGAAGAAGATGCAGTAGATGATAATGATGATACCAATGAATTGGAGTTCCTCAGCTGATTTTCTTTTTTAAATATTTTCACAATGATTAGAATCTAACTTGTTTTTGATTTCTCTTAATAATTAGTATTACTTGTGCTTAAAGTGGACATGAGATTTACTTGTGAATTAGCTAGACATGAGCTTTCATTTTTGATAAAATAATTGAAACAAGTGATTTCTTTGTCACGTTTGATAGAAACTTTAGTTTGGTATCCATGAAAGTTCCACTGCTTTCCATTGAGCAGCATTAACTGTACATGGAGCTTGTGTTGAATATTCTTTTAGAATCAGCAGGAAATCTGGAGACTATAATATAGCTATTTTAGTGTGGAATTTTTTGTAATAGCCTAACACTTAAAATTGGTGCGAATGTTCAAATTGCAGATCCAGATTGTCCCAAAGATGACAAGGCAACCATCCCAGCTGATACAATCCAAATGTTGAAGGATATGACCACTCAAGTGAACAAACTCAAAGCTGAATATCATTCTTTCTCTGAAGAATCACGCGAGGTAAAATCATCCTGGTTAAGAAGAACTATTCTCTAATCCGTTAGAACAATTCTACTACTCTAAACAGAGTGTTCAAATTTTTGTCTTGATATAAGATTATTTACGGTGGCAAAAGAACTTTTGCAAACGACTGAAAGCACCTCTTGAATTATGCTTGGAAAATTGGAACACGCCTCTGTTTCAAAAAAGTGGTTTTCCCCAATTTTAACTCAAAATTCCCAAACGCCTAGTTTAATTCTGAAAGAGATGCCAAACATAGCCTTGATGATCTTAATTTAAGTGAATTGTGGCATGGCTTTCTATTTCTCAGAGCTAACACAAGAGAAGAATGAGCTCAGAGAAGAGAAAGCAACTTTAAAGTCCGAAATTGACAGTCTAAAATGAAAGCTCCATGTACAGTTCGCTCCTCAAGTGATTTCTTTGTCAAGAACACATGTTGTTATTACTAAAAAGTATATTTTTGCTTTGGTTAAATTTTGTATTTCTTTCTTCCCGAACTTATGCCGATTTTTTCTGAATTTTCCGAATTTTTGCCGAATTCCGAATATTAAATCTTGTAGAATTTGTGACTATGCCTTTGTGGCACAAAGATTGCTATATCATATTTGAGTTTCCTTATACTTCTTTCTTTTTTGTAATTTGACTAGATTTGCCCGTGGGCACGTGCCTACGGCACGTCTTCGGAACGATACAGCATATGAAAGTTGTAAACAGTAAAACTACAATTATGTAGCTCAAGTTTGAAAAGTAAAACAATAATTAGTTGTAAATAGAAGTCTATGTTTGCATCAGTATATGTTGAAAAATAATTATAAATGGGGGTGTAAAATCCAACTTCTTAGAACTTTGAATGTGGAAAATGATGAAATTTAACTGTTGATGAGATATTTGCTAGTTTCAATGTAACATGAGCAATAAAAAATGCATAAAAAATTTGAAAATTTACAAACTTGAAATCTGAAAATATAAATTTCTGAGCAAATAGAGAGAGAATAAGAGAGAGAGAGAGAGAAATAAATAAATAAATAAAGGAGTTGTTTTGGGATTTGAATTTGAGTTTTGGGGGGAAACTTTTGGGCGGGAAAATATGTTTTGTGAGGTTAGATCTGGACAATTGATTTCAACTCTATTGAATGAGAGCCACTTGATAGCTTTCTTTGTGTTTTATTATATAGATATATTTTTTTTAAAAAAATTTTAAATTTTTTTATCAGTTTTTGAATTTTTTTTATTTTTTTGAATTATTTTTAAAGATATCCAATTTTTAATTTTTTAGTTTTTGATTTTTTTTGAATTATTTTTAAAGTTTTAAAATTTTTAATTTTTTTTGTTTTTTAATTTTTTTAAAAATTTTTAAAAATTTTATTTTCTTAATTGTTTGAATAGAAGAGAGAGAGAAAGAGAGAGAAATAATTAAATAAATAACGGAGTTGTTTTGGATGGGGGATTTGAATTTGAGTTTTGGGGAGAAAATATGTTTTGTGAGGTTAGATCTGGGCCTTTAATTTTGGAGGGGATTGAAGGAGAGCCGCTTGATATCTTTCTTTGTGTTTTATTATATAGATATATGCTAACATAATATGAAGCACTGCTAAATGATGTTGTTGTTTCGGTGTGGGAGCAACAGATGGTGAGTTCTTATTATTTGGAAGGGAAGAGACAGATCTCAGCCGTAGATCTGATATAGATGTGAGGTTGTATGAGTGGTAGGATAGGTGGATTTGGTGGTATTTGGTGGCCGCCGGATACCTATAAAAATGCCTAGAAACGCTGGTTGGTATCCCGACGATAAGCCCTCCGAGGATCAAGTTAGTCACTGGAAAAAGTGGATTAGGATTTGAAGGCTAAAGAGGCATTACCTTATAACACTGGAGGGGACCTGGTATTTATAAGCAGAGAGAGGGGACCCTAGTGGGCCAGCTTGACCGTCTCATGTGGGGCTGATTGGTGCGACCGACCATTAGGAGGCCAATATGGCACACAAGTCTGATTCATGGGGATTTGTGGATCCTGAGGGGATTAAACGACTCATATGAGGCCAGATTTTTACCGATATCATAGAGCCCCCACTCCTGGAGGGTTGGGTGTATCAACTGTCACGGAATAGTTCGACTCCGTAGAGAAAATCTGCTGATGGTGATTCGAAGTTGGTGTCGAACATCGAGCTCAAGTGGAAAATGTGAGGCTAGTGGGTGGTTAGATGTCCATGCCGAGCGTCGAGCTCGTTGAGCCCGAGCGGAACTGTGAGGAGGCCAGTGGGTGGCTTGAAGTTCATGCCGAGCATCGAACTCGTCGAGCCCAAACCTAACTGTAAGGAAGTTTGTGGGTGGCTCAAAGTTCATGCCGAGCATCGTGCTCTTCGAGCCCGAATCTAACTATGAGGAAGCCAGTGAGTGGCTCGAAGTCCACGTCGAGCATCAAGCGAGCTTGAGATGGGGAAAGCTTGAGAAAAATGTAATGGCTAGCTCGAAGTGCACCCCGAGCATCGAGCGAGCTTGAAATGGCAAATGGCTTATGAAAAAGCTAGTGGCTAGCTCGGTGTAGCGCCCCGAATTTCCAATAATAAAATTAGAAAAATAAGTGGCACAATTCCTAGCATCAACTTCAATTGCAATTATAAACATAGTACAAACACAGGAAAAAAAAATAAAACTTTTCATTTCATTAACTCTCTTTACAACAGCACAGCAGAATTTAAATACTTTAAATTACAATTCTTTTTTACAACACAATGATATTTAAAAGCACCATAAATACAACTTTCTTTTTACAATCATTCCTTTTACAAAATATGCATAAACATTTAAATGTTCTACCACATGCTCCCAATTCCATGCTAATGGTACCTACCTGTAAAACATGAGGCTAGAGATATCCCTAACCCCCAAAACTATAGGGGTCAGCCATAACGGTGTGAGTGGTATTCAAAGGAAATACAAACTTCAATGAAAACATAAAGAATAAAATCATAAGTCAACAAGTGAAACATATTAACACAGTAATAACAGATGGAACATGAAATAACAATAAATGAAGCATAAATCATCAAGTGAAGCTAGGCTAAGTGTCAAGTGTAAGAAAATCTAAAACAAGCATGCATAATACAAGTCAAAAAAACACAAATGCACATGATGATTACTAATGCATACCTGTCAGATTCTATGCATCCCATTCTACATAGGTCCGGTGCAAGCCCTTATCGTTCTCCATTTTATAGGGTTCAATCCTCTGCCATACAACCCTATAATAGTGACAAAAGACAAGATTTAGACATTTCGCAAATATTGGCTCCAGTCCCGGAATCCATCCGCCCGACCATACAGAATCCTTACTGTGCAAACATCCCGCAAGTGTCTCTCTAGCCCGAAATACTGGAGATTTGTCTTCCTTCTGCCTGACTATTCATAATCCCAGAGTACATCCGCCCGATCATTCATAGCCCCAGAAATAATTGAGACACGTCCCCTCCGCATGACGAACAGTCCCGGAATACATCCGCCCGACTATATATATAGCCCCCCACTCACGTTTGCTCAAGTTTCATCACAACTACAACGAGTGCCTATCCTTATGTTTATTTTTATTAATTGAATCATAGCCTCCCTAGGGTTGGTGTACCCTGCCGGACTTAACTAATTCAACCACATGGCCCCACTGGCCAACATCCACAAAAATCTCATCTACCAGCATGTTAGGGTCCCACTCAACCTCTAGAGTCTCACAACTCGAAATTTGCATAAATGTTTCTAGGGTTCTCATCACAACCCTAACTCACAAATCAAAACCCAACTTGGTTCAATAATACAAAATATTCATCATTAGACACATTCTTATAAACCAACCAATGTCGTCACGAATGACTCTTTCATACATGGTAATATTTTCAACTTACGAAATTCCTTTAAAAAAATCAACTTTTAAACATCACTCTCCATTTATTTGTAAAGTTCCATTAATTCAACTACAATTTCATTCGACCAAAACTGAAACAAATCTCTTAAAAGCTGAGAATTTCCTCTACAAAATTTTAGATTTATTTACCACAATCCATTATTTGAATGCTCCGAAAATTGAAACTAGAATTTCACCAAAATCTGAAAGTTACACGTTTTCGTTCTTCAACACAGTACACTTCAAAATCATTATTAAATTCTGGAAAAATTCCATTAAGTCCAACACATATTAAGGAATTCGCCATAAAAATCTGGAATCAAATAAATTTATTTAAAGGGTTCATATTTAACAAATTCTGAGAACTGTCTTTTATTAAAATGTGAAGGTTACATGATTTTAGTTTTTCAAAACAGTACACTCTAAAATCATTATTAAATTCTAGAAAAATACATTTAAGTCCAGCATATAACAGGGAACTCATCATAAAAATATGAACTCAAATGAATTAATTTAAAGGGTTGTTATTCAATAATTTCTGAAAACTATCTTTCATAAAAAAATCTGAAAGTTACATGATTTCTTTCCTCAAAACAACACATTCTATAGTCGATATTAATTTCTGGAAAAAATCAATTTAAATTCAGCACATAACAAGGAATTCACCATAAAAAATTGAACTCAAATAAATTTATTCAAGGGGTTCATATCCAGCAAATTTTGAAAACTAACCGTTATTTTAAAAATCTAGAACTACGACAGTACAGTGGTATAAATTGCATATTTTACAATCTATGAGTCGGATTGAGGATTCGTCAGATGTTCTGGAAACTAGACACAGTGAGCTACAATTTCTATTTAATATGTTTTAGGTAACATCATTATTAACTATGCCGAAATCTCGTTCCAATCTGGAACAGACAGCAGTCCAGAGCAAAAACAACTTCGAAATCTCATCCAAACTCGATCAACCCACTTGTATACATTTGTTTAAACCCCGAAACCTAACCCTAAGTTCTTAATACTTCAACATGTGTTTTGTGGTGATTTTAATCCATATTTTTCATAAAAATTCAAACTTCAACCCACTATAAATTCACCAAAAACACAACGAAATAATTCATCAAAACTTCATCTTATAATAGGAATCAACAGTGCATGCTTTGTAACGCCCCAAATTCCAAAATACGGTAATTCGTAGCATAAACATGATCTTTACTTCATTTCGTACAATTTTATAAAGAATTTTGAAACTTTATTACATCAAGTTCTTAGTTTTTTTTACAACTACGCAACGAAAAATTAAATGAATTACAACATGATATACATGTACAATTAAACATCAGCAACTTATAACGAAAAGTAATCTTTAGCATCAATCATCTTTATGTCTTCTTGCAAATCCAATGTCTGCATTGAATACTGTGGGCACATCAGTTACATACAACTGACGCATACTATGCACGGCCTTCCTCGCTATGCCATAATATAGTGACTCACTTATTTTAGCATACACAAACATGAATGTAAAACAAAGTGTGAAAAGTTACTGACCTAAACATGTCGGTATATGAGATAACTTAATGCTTAATGCAGTTGTTTTATGTTAAGATGACACTAATGCATACTTGTTCGGGTTCTAAGCATCCCATACTACATAGGTCTGAGAGCAAGCACCTACGTACTCCACATTGAAGGATTTAATCCCTCGCCACGACAATTACTAAGTAACATAAACAAGTTTTAGACATCTCACGAGTACAAACCCCAGCCCTGGAATCCACCGTCAAGCTATACGGAAGTCCTCATCATGAGAACATCCCGTAAGTGCCGCTCGAGCCCCGGTATATACATATATAATGGTGAACTACCTCCCATTTGCATGACTATTCATGGTCTTGGAATCCACCGTCAAACCAATCATAGTCCTGGATTTAATTGAGGATCGGCTCACCCCGCAAGCAACCACAGTCTAGGAATCCACCGTCCGATTGGGTCTATAGTCCAGGAATCCATCGTCAGACTATACAGAGACACCTCACTTACGTTTGCCCAAGTTCTATTACATCTTCTTCTAGTACCTAATCCTTATGCTTAAAACTTGAATAAATTACACCACCTAGAGTTAGCTTCCCCTCCTACCGGACTTAAACAAAATACCGAGATAGTCCATATAGCCAATTCTCAAATCAATTAATCTTTTCAACATTTGTCAGTACCCGGGTCTCACTAAACCTTTAGATCACATCGTTTCATGTTTCATAATCTTGGGTACTCATACCCTTATAATTCATATTTCCAATTCACTTTATTCAATTTTTTCATCTTATTCTTGTATTTACCAAACATGAATAATAATCTCAAACTTTTCTTGTTCCCAAAGCTATTTTCTTTCATATTCATCTAAACTTTTCCAATCCAAAGTTTGCGAAGAATTAAACACAAACTCTTTGAGACTCATTATCTAAATCTCATTACATTCCTTTTATCAAAATTCAATCTTTCGTTATCTTAATTATATACTTCCTTCTTGTATACGAATCTTATCTATCATATGAATATAAATCTTAAATCTCCAAAATATATTGTAAAACAGTGAGAAATATTTTTAGTTGTCCCCATAATATTTTAAAATATTTATATGATTTTTCTGGATTTTAAAATCGACAAAAGAATATAAAAGAACAAAAAAAAAAGAGCCTAGGCTCGAACCCGAGACCTCAGACCCCCCCCTCACACGCCACGTGGCAGCGCGTGAGCGCAGCGCGCCCCGCTAGCCACTAAGGCCAAGAGCCTCAACTGATAATATAAGGGTTATAATTTTTATGTACTTAAACCCTCCTTTTATCTGACCTTTTTTAAAAATTGTTTCTATTACAACGGCTGACCTACGACACGAACCAGCGTAGACAGAGAGGCGACAGAACGCCTACCCACTGAGCCAAGCTCACATTCACAATTCAATAAGTATTTAATCTTCGACAATTCTTATTTTCTACATTTTCAACTATTTTGATTTTCATTCTTTTCCCAAAATTTATTTTTATAAAAAAATTTTCTAGACTCCAGAATTCCTTCTTTATTGATTTTAATTGTTATTTAAGGGATTTACATTAATTTTATGTACATAATCATTTTTTTGAACATATAGACATATAACTTGATTTCTTTGAAAAACTAACTCTTTTCTCCAAAAATACTACTATTTAATATCAATAGAACTCAAGAATTGCTATCTTACTAATTTTACTCATATGAATGAAAGTTTACTTTATTTTCCCCAAATTAATCTTTTCTTTTTCTAATATGAATCATAAAACAAGGTTCTACTAGTCAATTTTTCTACTCACTTTAATTCGACTTTTTCTTTGTTCTACCATGACTATTTCTTCCCCAAAAATTTGTTTCTAATTTTTCCTTTTTTTTTTATCTACATTCCACACACAAATTTTAACCAATTTGTAAGAGACCCAAAATTGCATGCAACAATCAAGTTGTTCATTTGAGCCTAACAATTCTGTACATGCTTCTTATTAAAATTTCTCCATTCTAATCTACCCATTAATTTATTTACTCCACATTAACATAAAATGCGTTCTAAGGTTTTCTACAACTAGAAATCTTGTCACCACAACATGCATCAAATTTCACTAATAAGAGCTATTAAACTAACACAAAAAATCAACCATATCACATAGGCATGATTTCTATATTATTTAGAAAATAAGAAGAGACACCCCCCCTTATAGTAGATTTCTAGGAACAAAACCATCTTCCAAAGCACTTTGAAATCCCCACAAAAGCTAGCCAACAGCGCAATCGAAAAATCCAAAAAAAAAAAAACTAAAAACCTCAGCTCCGAAACCCCCTTGGCACTCTGACTCTCTCACTCTCACTGTTAACTTAATAAAAAAAATGATTTGGATTATGTGAAAGTGATTAAGCTTTGGGGTTTATTAATAAAGGTAATTAGGTAGTTAATAAACCACCCCTTACTCTGTCTCTCCACTACTTCCATACCCCACGACCTGGTCACGACTCCAACGTTCCCATACCACTTTCTCTTTCATGCACATAAACACGTGCACATGTTGCACACATGCACACATTGCATTTTATTAATTAATTGTTTTTAGTTATACCCTAGGTGTTTGTTACTAGACAAGTGTAGAAAAATAAATGTAGGATTTTTATTTGTGGGCTTCTTATTGGGCTTTTACTATTTTTTATTTATTTATAATGGGTTTAAATTCATCTTTTAGTCCTATGGACTTTAATTAAGAAAGAACAACAAAATGAGAAAAATAAATAAAAGAAAACTTATGCATAACTTAGGAAAATTTTTAGAACAAAAATTAGATAAAATTGCACGTGCAAAAAGAAAAAAAATGTATTTCATTCTAAAATTACTACGGGATGTTACAACACTCTCTTCTTAGAATAGTTCCGTCCTCAGAACTACACTTAAAGTGTGAGAAAACAAAAGAAAAGAAAAATTCACAGATTTAAAAAAAGTTTAGAGTGATCTCTCAACATCCTCTCCTCTGATTCCCAGGTGGCCTCCTCAACTAGTTGATTTCTCCATACCACTTTGATCATAGGTATAGTCTTATTCCTCAAGACTTTCTCCTGTCGATCTACAATCTCAAATGGATGTTCAGTGTAGCTCAAATCCAACTGCAGACCTTCTGGCACTTCGGGAAAGTGATGACTCGAATCCAGAATATAGCCTTGTAACATAGACACATGGAAGATATTGTGTACTTGGGCTAACTCTTCTGGTAGTTCTAACTGATAAGCCGTCTTCCCAATTTCTTTAATATCTTGTAAGGACCTATGTATCACGGGGCTAATTTCCCTCATCTTCCAAACCAAATCACTCCCTTGGTTGGAGACACCGTCAAGAAAACAAATTCACCTTCCTTGAATTTCAGATCTCTCATTCGGTTGTCAGTATAACTAATCTACCTGCTTTGTGCGTCAACTAACTTCTTCCTGATCAACTCGATCTTGTCTGAGGTCTGTTGCACAATCTCCGGCCCATACATTTATCATTCTCCTACTTCATACCAACACACCGGTGTTTTGCACTTCCTTCCTTATAGAGCTTCATACGGTGCCATATCGATACTTGCCTGGAAATTGTTGTTGTAGGCGAATTCTACTAGAGCCAAATGTCTCTCCCAACTACTGCCAAAGTCCAACACAGAACACCTTAGCATATCTTCCAATACCCGTTTGACCCTCTCAGTCTGCCCATCAGTTTAAGGATGGAAAGCAGTATTGAAATCGGTCTTCGTCCTTAAAGCTGTCTGAAGACTTTTCCAGAAATGCAAGGTGAATTGCGCACCTCGGTCGAATAAAATAGATAAGGGAACTCCATGTAGCCTCACGATCTCCCTAACATACAACTCAGCTAGTTTTTCCATAGACCAAGTGAGTTTCATCGTCAAAAAGTGAGCCGATTTGGTGAGTCGGTCCACTATCACCCAAATTGCATCGCTTCCTTTGGAACTCCTGGGTAATCCAGTAATGAAGTCCATGCTGATGTTATCTCATTTCCACTCCGAAATGGGTAATGGCTGCAACAAACCCCCGAGTTTCTGATTCTTGGCCTTGATCAGTTGACAGATTGCACATCTGGCGACAAACTTAGCAACATCCCGTTTCATCCCTGACCACAAAAAATACTGCTTGATGTCCTTGTACATCAAGTACTTCCTAAATGCACAATAACAGAGTGGCATGTGTAGCGCTCCGAATTTCTAATATAATATCTCAGAAATACGTGGCATAATTCTCAACATCTACCTCAATTGTAATAGTAAACATAGCCAAAACACAAATAATTTTTTCAACTATGTTACATCATTTTTTTACAAAACACAGCGGAAAAACAAACACATTGAATTACAATCTTTTCTTTTACAACACTTCTTTTACAATTTACATAAGCCACATTATCATTCTACCACATGCATCTAGATCCCAATGCTATAAGCACCTACTTGTAAAACATGAGACTAGAGATAATCCTAACCTCGAAAACTATAGGGGTCAGCCATAACTGTGTAAGTGACATCAAAAGAAATGCAATATAAATAAAGCATAATGGATAAAGTCAAAAACAACATGTATTAACAATGGAATATAAAATAACAATAAATAAAATATGAAAACATCAAGTGAAACTAGACTAAGTGTCAAGTGTAGGAAAAACAGAAAACAACATGCATAAAACCAAGTTAAGAAAACACAATGCTATATGCTGACTCTCTAATGCACACTTGTCGGATTCTATGCATTCCATACTTTATAGGACCGGTACAAGCCCTTAACGTTCTCCACTTTATAGGGTTAGATCCCCCGTTATGCAACTAATCCTACTACGGTGATGGAAACAAGATCCAGAATACTCCTCGAATAGGCATCACAACCCTCGATGCGTAAGCATCATGTAAGAATAGCTTGAAAACCGGAGAATCACCTCCCTGCCGTGTACCTCACGAATAGGCTTGCGAGGCCCTTAACGTGCAGATACACCAGGTACATCCCGTGAATAGGCCCGCCGACCCTCTACACGCGAATGCACCCTGCATGCTCCGTGAATAAGCCTGCAGACCCTCGACACGTGAACATACAAATGTCCTCTCGAGATAGAACAACACACAGTCCTGGAATGCATCCGTTGGACCTAAACCCAAGAGCATATACTTACATTTTTCAAGTTCCATTACATCTCCACTAGTGCCTGTCCTTAAGTTGATTATTATTAAAAACACAAAAATTCCCCCACTCTACAGTTAGTGTATCCTGCAGGACTTAATTCCACAAAACAACCCCAATGACCCCAACTGGTCAAAATCCACAAAATCTCATCTGCCGGTTCATAGGACTCCCACTTAACTCCTAGAGATTCACAAAATGAATATCAACACCAAAACTTCCAATAACTCTTAATATCATCATTAAAACATTTATACCAATAAAACTACTTTAATCAATCAAAAATCCAAATTTATTTAATATACTCGTAAAATTCCAGAAATGAAATAAAATATTAAATAACAGAAAACTATATTTTGAAGTTGTGGAATATCACAAAACATCAATTCCTTCGAAAACTACAAATATCCCTCTTTATAAAGTCATAGGAATGTAATTTAAATTCCATTACTAACAAAATATAACTTTCTATAGAATACTGAAATATGTAGTAAAACATCATCTAAAACAGTAGATCAATAATCCATAATACCGAGGAAATAACCGTTTAAAGAAACGAAGAAACACTCAACAAAACGACTCAAAACAGCAGGTGCGGTTGACTGTCAATATAGTGTAAATTAGCGGCGGTCGACTTCCCTATTTGAAATTCTCAAAGAAAATAGCCTGGCGGTCGATCGCTAGCTGTTAAACAGCTAGGGTAGAATTTTGTGCATGTTTCGACCGATACGTCGATTAAACTTTGTGAAATCAAAATTAAACTTCCTGAGTTGCAAAAGTACGACTTGTACAACCTATATGTGTAACGCCCCGTCCCAATACTCAGACAATTTTTATTATTTTTAGAAGACAAATTAGATATTATGTAGTACAACTGCCAACCACATGCTGCCTCTCAAAAGATGGTTAACCAATTAGGTGACTCTTGATCATAGGCAATTTTATTTATATTAAACTATTCTTGAATACTCCCCGATATAGGATTAATATTACTCAATATCTCTTCTATTTTCTGTAACCCATGCACACACTCTTAGGAGGCCCGTGGGTCCCTTTTTCGTATGCCACGTCAGATACTCAAACACCCCAAATAGCATGCTCTGCTTTTCAAACCGAAGGTGAGCCCCCCGTGTGGCCACGTCACCCCTGGGTGATGTCACCCCTGGGTGACGTCATCCACCAATTTCCAACAACACACTCATCTGTTTTTAGTTTCAACGTGGGCCCCCTTCAACCTCTCTCCCCTTTTGCTTTTTATTATATATATATATATATATATATATATATATATATATATATATATATATATATATATATATATTATTTTTTCGGAAATACGGGGTATTACAATATGAGTTTATAAAATACATCAAAATCACATTAAGATCATATAAGAGCAAATTCAATCAAAATCTTCAAAAACAGTGCATAATAGATGTAGGTGTGCATATGTGTATAATTGCATCAGTCAAAGCCTCGAAATTTCATCAATTAAAGTCAGTAGAATGTTCAAACAATCTCAGTACCAAAACAACTCAAATCCAATTGAAAACTTCACAAAACATCAACTTTTGACAATTCTTCAAATAGTAACATATAAAATATATGAGTGTATACATATGGGTGTGTGTGTGTCAGTTAAGCATTAAGAAATCCATCAGTTAAGAGTAGTAAAAGGTTTCAAATCATTCCAGTATTGATCAACTCAGATCCAGTCGAAAACTTCACAAAAAAACCCACAAAACTAAATTTTGGCTGTGTATCACAGACCCGAAAATCAACAACCCCTTGTTCACTTCAAAAATTAGTCTTTTGATCTAACATCCCTTCTTGTAACTCATCAACACATATACAACCCCTATACATCAATTTACCCGTGAATAAAAGCAATCACAACATGTTTTTAATCAAGTTCTTATTCATAAAAACTCCAAACAGAGCCTATACATACATATATATACACAACAAAGGTCCACCTTTAAGCAATTTTATGCAATTCACATCATACCACTGTTCAAATCAGCGAGTATATGAAAGAAAACATCCTACTCATGATTTCTATTAGGTTCTTAACAATCTTAAGTCATCTATGTAAAAGTTTAATCATCAAAGGCATAGTTTTCATGAAAGATTCAATTTTTAACTCATCCATTCATCCATAGTTCATTTTATCAAAATACAATCCCTAACATGTTTTCTAATAGGCAAATCATCATATACAACATGCTTAGAACAATAAGAAAATAAACATATGTCACTCACCTTATTGAAGAATCAACCAAAGATAATAAAGAAATTAAATAAGAAAATCCCTCCTTTCGCAAGAAAACCAAGAACCTCGCTTTGAAACTCCAAGAAAATAATAATAAAGAAATCTTTTTGTGTTATGCAACAAAGAGATGGCTGCACCTCACCTTTAATAGGCCGGAAATAGAGTATCTAGGGTTTTTAATAGATTTGCAAAATATCTCTTTTAAATATATCTTTACATATATAAATCCTTATACTTGAAAATTAGATAAAACCAATTCAATTTGTATTTAAAAACAAAACCAAACCTCCAGATCTGGCCGGCACTGTTGTAAAAATCAGAAAATGAAATTTGTACTTTTTGCCCTTTAAGTGGCAATTTTGCAAAAAGATAATTCTTTACCGAAACTTGCAAAATAAACAAAATTTATTAAAACGAAAAGTTACCTCTGAGTTAGCTAGGTATCATGCTTAGCCCAAAAATCCAAAAATCTAGAGTTTTCACTCTAAGTGGTAATTTTGCACAAAAGTCCCTCTTTTTGTAATATTTGCAAATAGGTCAAATAAATATAAAAAAAATCCAGAAAATTCAAAAATAATACTTATTAATAAATAATAGATTTCCCCGAAAATAATTTCTGATTTTGAACTCCCCAAGTAGATATTTGAACGTGTTTTGCACGTGTAAAAAGATACATTTCAGAAAAATATTTATTAAATCAACAAAAAATCATTTTAATCCATTTATTAATCTTACAAAATTATTTTAAAATCTGGGGTATTATAGGCGTGTGCTTCCTGTAGAATACTTCTTCAATTCTGCTTGATTCTGCACACACAACCGCTCTCCAAACCACAATACTTCATCTTTCACCCAAAATTCTACCAACTTGTCGCTGCCAACTTGCTCTTTCATCCCTTGGGTCTCTAGATCGATCTTCTGAATGTCAATAATCCTTTCTCTCAGTGTGGGCTAAAGTCTCAACTGAGCTAAGGATGCCCCTAATTCTTGCAATACCACCTCAATTTCAGCTCGATCGAGCTCATCGGCCAACTTCTCCTGAGTTGTGATTAGACGAGACAAACTGGTCTTCTGACTGAGCGCATCAGCCACCACATTGGCCTTGCCTGGATGATACTTTATTTCAGGACAGATGTCCTCCAATACTTCCAACCATCTTCGTTGCCTCAAGTTCAGGTCCTTCTGCTGGTAGATGTATTTCAGACTTTTGTGATCCGTGTACATGTGACTTTTTCTCCGTACACATAGTGCCTCCACTGTTTTAATGCAAAGATGATCGCCACCAACTTCAGATCGTGAGTAGGGTAATTCTTCTCATGCGATCTCAGCTGTCTAGACCTATAAGCTATTAACTTCCATTCTTGCATCAGCACGCAGCCCAGTCCGCGATGGAAAGCATCGCTATAGACATCATAGTTGACTCCTGCTCTTAGCAAAGCCAGTATGGGAGCGGTAGTCAACCTCTCCTTCAACTCCTGAAAGCTGGCCTCGCACTGTTCTGTACATCTAAAACTCATTCTTCCTTGTGAGCCCCGTGAGTGGCACAACTATCTGGGCGTAGCCCTGAATAAATCTTCGATAGTAGCCAGTTAGACCCAAGAAGCTCCCGATTTCTTTCACTATAGTTGGTCTTGGCCAATCCTTCACTGCCCCAATCTTTTGGGGATCGATGGCCACTTTCTCTTTAGAAACGATGTGACCTAGGATGGCGACTTCGGTTTTCCAGAAGTCAGACTTAGACAATTTTGCTTATAACTTCTGCTCCTGTAACTTCTTTAGTACCTCTGCTAGGTGCCTAACATGCTATCTTCTGTCTTAGAGTAGACCAAAATGTCGTCGATGAACACTACGACGAAAGAATCGATGAACGGTCGCAGGACCCTATTCATCATGTCCATGAAGATCGCAGGTGCATTGGTCACTTCGAACGGCATGACTAAGAACTCGTAGTGACCATGCCGAGTTCTAAACGTTGTCTTGTGTACATCCTCTTTCTTCACTCGGACCTGGTGATAACCTCACCGTAGATCTATCTTAGAGAAAATGGCTGCTCTTTGTAGACGATCAAATAGATCATCGATTCTAAGAATCGGATATTTATTCTGCATTGTCACCTTATTCAATTCTCAGTAATCGATACACATCCTCATCGATCCATCCTTCTTCTTTACCAAAAGAACTGGTGCTCCCCTAGGTGACGCACTCAGCCTGATGAATCCTTTACCCAACAGCTCTTCAATTTGCTTCTTGAACTCATCTTGTTCCACTGGTGCCATTTTGTACGGTACCTTAGAAATAGGTGCACTCCCTGGTTGAACGGAGATGCTGAACTCTATATCCCGATGCGATGGAAGTCCGGGTAGATCCTCTAAAAACACTGTTGGAAATTTCCGGACTACTGGAATCTGCTTCACTTCTTCAGGAACCTTCCGCTTAGACATAGCTGCAATCAACTGCTGACACTTTCTCTTCCTTTGGAATATAACTGACGGCCCTCCTGGAACTTTCACGATAACTTCTTTGCTTTTGCACTCGATACTGGTACTATAGATCGACATCCAGTCTATGCCGATGATGATATCGATCCCCAACACTACCAACTCAATGAGGTCGATCCCAAAGATCCTGCCTCCAATTTCAAGGTCGCACCCTTCATAATATCGGTCGGTAGTCAACGTTTCACCTGACGGGGTGGTTACAGCTAGAACTTTGCCAGGAATTTTTTTTGGTTCAACTCCCAATCGTTTTGCAAATGAAGGTGACACAAAGGTATGTGATGATCTAGTATCAAATAGAATGGATGCTTTTATTCCATTAATGAGAAGTTCTCCTATTACATATGAATGCTCTCATTACATAACACTCCTTAATTACAAACTAGAAATAAAAGTAGTAAACTTATTCATTTGCTTCCATACCGGTAATGACATTATCTGCATCATTCACATCAGCTTTCAGTCAGCGCGAACACTCGTCTCTGTCGGTATGGCTTCCCATTGTTCTCCGATGGGTCCTTGCTGGCATTCCCCGGGTTCAGTTGCGGGCAGAAAGGTCAAACATGCCCCTCCTTGCCACAGTGGAAACAAGTCTTGGCCCTCTGCTACTTAGGACATACCGTTGCTATGTGGCATATCTCTCCACATTTGTAACAAATACCTGGCCTTCCTGCTATGGCAACTGCATTGGCCCCGGTAGATTTGAACCTTTGCGCTGGGGGCGGTCCCCTGAAATTGCTTGATGGTGGGGGCCTCTTACCAGCGCTCCAGTTGCTTCTCTTGATCTGTGCCGCCTGGTGCTGGTTCATGTCGGCCTCAGTGGCTGCGACTCTCTGGACCAGCTTATCAAACCTTCGGATCCCCAGAGGTATCATCCGAGACCTCTGCCTTGGCCTCAATCCTTGTTCAAACTTTCGTGCCTTCCTAGCTTCGTCAATAACCATCTCTGGCGCATACCTGGTGAGTTGATTGAATTTCGTCTCATACTCTTGCACTGACATGCTCTCTATTGCAGTCCCAAGAACTTCATGGCCTTCTTTTCCTGTACATCCATAGGGAAGAAATGGCTTCGGAACTCTCTCAAAAATTCCTTCCAAGTGATCTGTACATTTCCTAGTGTCCTCTTCATTGATTGCCACTAGACCCCTGCATCTTTTTCCAGCTGGATAGTGGCCAGTTTCACTTTACTTACCTTGGGAGTCTCCAAAACTTCAAATACTATTTCAATTTGCCTGATACAGTCGTCTGCTGCATCTGGATTAGCCTGGCCCTTGAACACAGGTGGCTTCATTCGTTTGAACAACTCCACCAATCTGATTGCTTCTGGGACTTGTACTGCTAGTCTCGCCTTGGTGTTCCCGACAATATTTATGGAGAAGGCATTAAGGGTTTGGTATACTCGAGCCAGTTTTGTTTCTAGGTCGTGTCCGTTGTTCTCACCATTGGGTCCTTCTCCATTGCGGTTCCTCTGTCTGGCCATTTCTAGGTATAAAACTTTTTCTTAATCACCATAAATAGCACAACTTACATTCTTCTTTCAACAAAACTTTATTAATTTTCAAAGTTAAACTTTATACTTTCAGAAAATAAACTTGCTCATACATCCATTACATAACTTCAACATAAAGGCAGCCTAGATCCTACTGTTCCTCTTGTCTTCTTTGAGATCTCCTCGTAGTTCATTGATCTCTTTCTTCATCTCATCGTACTTCTGATGACATTCCTGCTTTTCCCAATGAGTTTTGTTGTCCAGTTGGGTGAAGTGTCGGGCATTCATATGTTGGAGCTTCTCAAGTTTCCATACTCAATAACTTAGTGCTTGGATGCGCTCCCTGTCTTCCGCCCGCTGTGCTCTTAAGTGGTTTACTCACCACTTCTGGGTATCCAATTCTCTCCGAAGAGAAGCAACAATGCAGCTGTAACCCCCGTTCCCGTAAATACGTATTTCCTGAATATTTTTGTATTTTGATTAGTTATAAATCTATTTTTGCGCTAAATTCGTTTTTGATCTTTTACTGAGTATTTTATAATTGACAATTATATTCACTTTGAATAACGATACATTTTTTATTTTTAATTGATCAACTATTTATATTTTATATTATTCCTGTTTGGATTTTAATGAACTTGTTAATCTCAATTTCTATTTTGATGCATATCATTATTATTATTATTGTTATTATTATTATTATTATTATTATTACGAGTATTATTGTTATTACTACTACTATTATTATCGGTAGTACTACTATTACTACTATCATTATTATTATTTTTAGTATTTTCATTGTTATTATTTTTATTAATATTGTTGTTATTGTTATTAGTATTATTATTATTTTTATTCTTATTATTGATTTGTTACCATTATTATTATTAGTATTTTTATTGTCATGATTTTTATTATTATTATTTTTGTAATGCCTAATGTCCTTACTGTTATTATTATTTTTTTTGTTAAAGCCCATTAATTTTGACCTATATTGTATTATTTAATTATCTAATTTGAAGCCTGATTTAAGCCCATCTCCTATTGGATTCTAACCTAAACTATAGTCAACCCTATAACCCACCTCCTATTGGATCTTGACCCACAAACCCACAAACCCAAAACCACCCCATATCTCCACTAACAGCCAATATCCAAAAATCACTCCTAACTGTATCATCCTCCAACCCCCAAATTTGAATCTCTAACAATCAGCCCTACAATCCTGCTCATTATTGTGCTTATTATAATACCATTATTATATTATAATAACCCCCCTCCCCCCCCACCAACCTTAACCTAATACCTCCTAACCTCAGCCGCCATTACCCAAACACTACCCCCTACTGTTCATCCTCTGAAACCCCCTTCACCTTCCCGCTTGTCTCTGTCGCTCAAGCTCTCCCTCCTCCACCATACTCAAACCCAATCCTCATCTCCACCTCACCCTCCGTCATCCTCTCCCTCGGCCTCACGTCATCCCATCACCGAGCCCCTGCCTCTGCCCATCGCGGCTTCACTGCGATGCCATTGCCATCACCCTCGCTTCCCCGACTTCCTCATCTCCCCCCATCGCGATGCCCTTGACTGAAGCAAACCACCCCCCGCCGCCATCCTCATACTTATCGTCTTCCTCGTCTGCCACAGCTCAAGCCACCGCAGTGCCCCCACCTCGTCTTCAACCTCAGTCGCCATTGCCAAGAACTCGAGCTCATCCGCTTCTTCGCTGCCATCTTTGCCTTTCCATTCACCCCACATCCACCGAAGTCCCCCTCACCTCGTCGTCATCGTCGTCCAGAGCCCCTACTCCCGCCATTTCCGTTCCTCTATTTCAGCTACAGAACAGAGCATCGCTTGAGTCGTTGAGTCCCATCGCTGCGTCGCTTCCCGACCGCAGCGTCGCCGCCGCCAGTCGTCGTCGCCCTTGCTGCAGTCATCACCGGGTCTCCCGCCATCACTCACTCTCTCTCTGTCGTGTTAGAGAAGAAGAGAAGGGATTGGGTGGTTTGTGTGTTTGTTGTTATGGAGTAGGAGATCGAGGATTAGTGTTTGGTGTTTGGGTTGATCCTGTATTGTGTGCTGTGTTGCTGTTACGGTTCCCTCGCACGTAGAGCGCACGTGTTTTTGTACGTGCGTGGATTCGTGGTTCATCATCCGGGATCCTAATCCCGTTATTCCCTATATCAGATCTAACATCGTTATCAAGGCAAGTCATTTCACTCTCGAATTGTATTGTATCGTATTCGAGATTGTTTATTGAATCCCACAAGTAGATCCATATTGATTATTGTATATTGTTTATTATTGTTCATCGTGGGGATACTACGGATTTACACGAGCGAATCCAAGTAGTAGTCTTGACTTCATGCCGTCTTTTGTGTCCAATGTATAGAGATCTTGCATGCATTCATGTAGTTAATTATTGAATATAGGAATTGAGATTATTATTGTATTTTATGTTACGACATTATACAACTATTGTAGATTATATACTAGTGTTGATTGTTCTTATGATTGATGATGGTATATTGGTTGATTGTGATTAGTAAGATTATGGACATTATACATCTTAATACCATGTTCACATAGATACAACTTGCTGTGATTTATGATTGTTAACCCCTAACTCATCGTTCATAACATTTTAATCATTTTATTCATGAAAAATATATTGAACCCTGAAATTTATTACCAACCTGAACATTGTCATGCTATTTCGGCCTAGATACTGTCATCAAAATCTATAACCTTCTGAATATGAAATGTATCCCCATGTTTCTAGTTTCCAGAACATCCATAATTTTTGAATTCCGACTTATATTGCATGAGTTATGACCATTCTACTACAGATGCGTTCTATTTCCAGATTTATGCATATACCATGTTAACCTGATTAAATAGATGAACTAATGATAAAAAATTACCATGATAATTTCCATATTGATAGTCAACATGCTTAGAGTAATAAAAATTATTTTTACTGATTTTCACAATGAATATTTATTGCTTTTACAACTGAAACTAGTTAACACCGATAACCATCCAGAAACGATAACCTGTAAAGAACACTGAAATTCACCTAGCTACTATTGTCGGAATTTGGACTTTAAATATGCGTTGGAACCGGGCAGAAGTCTAGTTTCTAGAACTTCTGACGGATCCACATTTTCTATCCTGTAGCAACGGAAATTTTGATTTTGGTACAACAACCTACTGCTATCCAGAATTGGGTTTCTATGTTTAATAATATATAATTGAATCTATAATGTTGAATTTGGTGTATTTGATTGTATAGAGTATATTGCATGATCTTAGGATTATTTTGTCAACATTCTAATGTCCCTTATTAATCACTTTATCGTTTCCTCCCTAATAATTCTATTCTTATTGTCCCCTATTAGTATCGTAGTATTTCCAACCAATATTGCATGTTAATTGAATAAAGAATGTTAATCAAGCCGGGGTTAAGGGTTGACCAGGGTTTTGATGATATAGTGATTGTAATCGGAAGTGTGAGACTCGTTCCCAAAATATCGTTATCGTCATTATGCAAGAAATTGGCAATGGCCAGTGTTATCGTCATTGTACAAGAAATTGCAAATGGCCAGTGTTATCGTTATTGTATAAGAAATTGCTGCAATAGCCAGTGTTATCGTTATTGTGCAAGAAATTGCAGTAATACCTAGTGTTATATCGTGCCGAGTACATGACTTATAGTATCTATCACCTTAGTCTAAACGAAATTGATTGTATGCATCGAACCTGTAGTATGAGATGTAGTAGTACGTGCATTAGTTAGGATTAAAATGAATAACAGACATAAGATTTACATCGCATCGTCACTGCATATTGTCATCATTATTGAACAATGTTATCGTTATTGTTTACCGTTATTGTTATCATTTATTGTCATTGTTATCAATCATCATTATTGCACATTGCATCGTTATCATTTTGCCATTGTTCATTGCCATTGACTCTATTGTTTATTGAATTCATTGTTAAACCGTAAATGTCATTGTTTCTCTGTTTCTCTACTTGCTGTCCACGACTTGTTCTAAGGACATATTTTTCTCTCTTTTTAGATGAACGGATTACAGGTAATCAAGAAGAATTACCTGATGGACTAGGAGAACAATAATGGTGAAAGAATTGAATTTGCATCGCCGCCTAAAAAATTATTGTTTCGTTTTGAAGTCTTAAATAATTGAACATTGTTAATTCTTGTATTTGTGGGCTTTTGACCCGAATATTGTTTTGTTGATTCTAGATGTTGGATTGTTATTATGGTGGTTATTTCATGCTTAAATTTCCAAGTATTGTTATTCATGTGATTACTCCTTTAATGCATGCGTGGTTGTATTACTACCTGTTTATATTGTTGAGTTGAATCGATAACAACTTATGAATGACGCAAGTCATTCTCTAGGCTAACGCCATGTGCTTGCATTCCGTATTTTTCGGAAGCAGGGCGTGACAAGATTTTGAGTGGTATCCGAGCCAGGTTTGACTCTAACTAGTTTGGGGTTGGATCCTGATTAGTTTGGGTTTAACCGGTTTGACTCAACAATATGTACAACACGTGAATCACATGGATAATTGATAACCAACATATATCAGGATTCTAATCATTTTGATCCACTTTTTGATCCCTTCATATTCAGTTCCTTCATTTCTTAGTTGTTTCATCTCACATTCATTGATTCCTTACTGGGTATAATATTATTCTTTTGTGCCCATATTCTTTTGATTCTGGAGTTATCCATTCTTTTCTTCCCGCTTGGTTCGTCGATTGGCATCGCTGGATCTATAACAACATGTCAGTAGCTTGGATCATCACCCGGAGAGGAAGAGTCGTCTTTTGCTGTGCATGCAGAGCCCTAGGACCTCATGAAGTGTTCAGAATCTGAAGTTGTCAGGAGTTCGAACTTCATGCTAGAAAGATGTCATTTGCACGTGTCAAGGAAATGGTGAGCCAAGAGGCATATTGCTAAAGTTATTGGATGCTGATGATGGAGTCTTTCCGATCAAAGTTGCGCAGCGGAAGCGTGGTGGGCCCATAACCCACAGGTCTCAAGTTTCTCCTGTTGTTTCTCTTTGTATGCTTTGTTGACTTCCTTATCCATTCATTTGCATCCTCATCATTCATTGAATCTTCATTTCACATCATTTTGGATCACCCTATTCATATCCAATGCATCCACTCCTTGATCGAGCCGAACTTGTCTAACATATTAGTCAACTAATACATTCGCCAAACCTGGGCTCTGATACCACTAAAAACCATGCCACGCCCCACTTCCCAAAAAGGAGATACAGAATATGAATATGTGACTAAGTCCAGCAAATGGCTTTTGCCATTCATAAGCTGTCAGGATCTTTACAACAAGCACGAGTATAAACAAGAGAGATACAAGAGAATAGTCAACCACGCATGCATAACTGAATCAATATAGTCAACAAGATTACTTGAAAAGAAACAAGTCTACTGAATTTCAAATAATCAAGTCTGGAACAAAACACAAGTCTGGGACACAAAGTCCAATACAAATAATCCATGTAGCAAATTACATTTATTCAAGATAAGCAACAAGAGATAAATAGATATAGCAAGAACTCCAGCCAGCTAAAATCTTAGATCACCTACTCCATCGGGCAACTGATCACCATAATCTGTAATTTAATAAATTGCAGGAAGAGGAAAAGAAAACAAAATGCCCGTCAATGCAAGTTACAAGCCGCCTGTAATGCAGGCAACAAGTACAAGGAAAGATAACAAGAATAGAGTAACAACGGAAGCAGGTATAGCATGGAAAGGATGTAACAGCAAAATAAAGCAACTAACTCTAATCAAGAACAGAAATAACTAGCATGGCCAGATGAACGGATGCAAGTGGTATGTAACAAGTGTCAAGTAAACAAGTATCATGTAAATGAGTAACGAGTAACAAGTGTCAAGTATCATGTATAAGTAACAAGTGGCAAGTGTCAAGTGATCATGTTCAAGTCTTATATCTAGTCCTATCTAGGTAGCACTTCATGCATCGCAGATTTTTACCACATGGTTGCTATATTCAAATAGTTACGTTTTAGATTTTATAGTGGTCATAGAGGACAGTGTACTCAGGGACAAGCTCCAAGTAATCAAGCTCCAAATACAAAATATCAAGCTCCAAGTGTCAAGTGTGCAAGTGTCATGTATCGTGTATCGTGTATCAAGTGTTATGTATCATGTGCCAAGTATCAAGCTCCAAGTGTCATGTAATCAAGCTCCAAGTAACCAGTAGGATCTATTGATCTTCTTCCGAGTACACGTTTCTGTATTTTCCACTATTAGATCTTTCCCTTTAAACCCTGGCTTAGTTTTTATTATTATTACTCAATTCAAGCATGGACGTGCACAAAAAGGTCAAGAAATATGGTAAGACAACAAGGAACAATTACAAGTTGAGCAAAGGACACGAACGGGTGATGAAAGACTCAAAATAGACTATGACAATGAAAATTCCAGTTCTAGACAGCAAGACAGTACTACACCAAATTTGGGATTTCTGTTGCTACAAACAAAAAATATACTCTCGGCCTATTCCAGCAAATATATATAATTCATATGATATTTCAAAAAAAAAGGACTCAAAATATAATTGTATCCATAAAACATGTTCAGCCAGAAATCAGAAGTTTGTATTCATAAGTAGGAAAACAGCATAAAAACTTAATAATTAAATCCAAGAAAAATATGGGGTATTCCCTAGTATGTCTACTATAAGAAAATAAAGTTTCATAATTTTCGAACGTGGATAGCATAGTCAAAGAAATTTGGGGAACAACAAGATACAGCAAATTTGTAAATCTGAAACTCTTGATGCAGCAGTACTAAAACAGCAATAGATTTCAAAAAATAAATCGAAATCCAGATCCGTCAAAGGGGTGATAAAATAGATACAGTAGGATACATTTTATGTTCACAAAGTTTTCATAAACAGCAAGTAGAAACAGGTTGAAATTAAAGTTCTTTACTAAACAACATGAAAATTCTGTAAGTACAATAGTTGTTTGCAAGTATAGAATAGTTTATAAAAGTCATCAATTAAATCCACAAAAATTAGGGGTTAATCCCAATCAAGTCTAGTTGTCCTCAAAAAAATATTGGATCAAAATATTATCTTTAGCATCAGTATAAAAATAAATAACCATACATAATTCATATTAATCATAATCTGGAATTTTCTACTCCTCTGTAGTAAAACAGCAATAACTTGCAACTCACAAATCGAAACTGAGATCTGTCAGAAATTCTGGAAAGTAGACAAAAATCTTTATGATTCAAATTCACAAATAATTTTGATATACTGACCTTAATAGGGTCTAAAATACTGAACAAAAATGTGGTAATAGCAAAAACAGAAATATTCTTTATGCATAAAATCAACTAGGTTATATGAAACACATCCAAATCATAACAAAATACGAACTATGGTATACTAGATGTCCAAGCAACATGGTATAGGGTGTTTAACAAGTTTGCAACAAGATATACTACGACTAACACATCATGCATACAAGATCATACTACACATCATGGATCACGAAAAACATACATATATGCAACAAGAATTAATTATTTCTAGGTTATATTATGTCTTGTGTGTAACCAAGGACAACTACGAATAGATCAACAAGTAGAGACAAGATCTAATCAAGGGTTTTCATGAGAATGGATCTTGAAACACTACACTACAGGCAGTATTTAGTACTTGTATTATACAACAAAAAGGAATACAAGTTACTTGCCTTATAGTCGACGATGGAAACGTAGTAAGAAGCAAGAATAACGAGAACGAATTCCCAAGAACGAACACGATTGGCACGGATCTCGATGATTAAGATGAATCCGACGGTCGAGATCAAATATAAAATATATAAGAATTAGAAGAGTACCAAAAGAGTAAATATACCATGATTGACAATTTGATGAATGAGAAAAAAAGTGGATCACATGTTTAACTCACCAAGTAGAAGACGAACGAGACTATCGAGACGATCAAGGGCCGAGATCAAGTGTGATTGGTCGATCGGACGGTCCAGATCAAGAGATCAAGTTCAGATCAAACGGACGGCCAAGATCTGATTGGATGATCAAGATGATCAAGATCGGATGGCTGGAGACCAAAGGAGGGTTTGATGATGATGAAGATCATGATCGCGATCACGATGGTGATCAGACGGCCCAAATTCAAAGATCAAATCTCTTGATCAAATAGCAATGGGGCTTGAGCGGGGTCAGGCGGCGTGACTAGGGTGTGCACAGGGACGAGGGTAGTGGTGAGGGAGCACGGGGGAGGGCTGCGACGTGAACGACAGCGGTGGCTCTGGCTGCTGTTGCTGGCATCGGGGAAAAACACAGTAAGGGCTGTTGTGGGTTATGGCATCGGAGGAGGCACAACGCTGAGGTGCTACACTTCGGTGGCATAGAAGGAGGGCAGTACAGAGATGAGGAGGTCGGGGCGTCGGCTGGGGATGCTGATGTCTTGGCTATTATTGTGCTGTCGTCTGGCTGGCGCTCGAGACGAGCACAGGGGAAGGTCGAGAGGTGCAGGACGCCGCAGTCATCGAGGGGAGGCAAGGAGGAGTAGTGGCCTGGGGTTGCTGTCGAGGGGATGACAGCACCTGGGTAGGGTTGAAGGGGAGAAAGAGGATCGGGAGATGACTGGGGGTAGGGGATGGGTTGTAAAGGGTTTGCGGCTATTTGGGTTTTGGGATGCACATGGGTAAACTGTAACATCCTGAATATTCATTTATAATTAAATATGAGTTTTGTTTGATTTCACGTGTCTGCACGTGCAAATTTATGTACATTTACCCTTAAAAAAATTATTTATTTTTATGACATAAACAAGCATTTTATTTCTTCTTTTTTTAATTGAAGCCTATTAATATCTATTATCAATTTAAAGGCCTAATTGTTTAATTCTAGCCCACACTAATTAAATTAATTAAATAAATTAAGAGCCCATGGATTCTTAGTCCACTAAAGTAAGCCCATTAGTTTATTCTCATTTAAATGAGACCACTTGTAGGGTAGACTTGTTTTTGTAACAAATTAATTAATAACACATGAACATTTAGTAACTAGGTGTGCATTGTGTGACAAGTGCATTGCACTACCACGTGTTTTGAATGAGACAAGGGGTAGGCCGGATTGTGCATGGAGTGGGGAGAGAGGGAGAGTGAGTGGTGATTAGTTATGTGGTCATGGGTAGTTATTCTAACTCCCTAATGCATCCTAGCCTCTCATATAAACTCATCTAAACTAATCTTAGCCCTCCATGTGTGCTTGAAAAGTGTATAAATACCCCCATCTTCTTCATGAATTGCACTAGTAATATTCATAAGAGAAAGAAAAAGAAAGAAACAAATTGTGAGTTAAAGATTAAGAGTTGTGCGAGAAAAAGATTGTGAGTTGTGTGTGGTGTGTTCTTGCATTAGTGGAGGCCGGCCTACATCAAGAGGAGAAAGGAAGGAGCTCGGGTTTCATCAATCAAGGAGGAGAAGGCTCATTTTCGTGGCACAATCTTGGAGGAGAAGGAACCGTTCGTGCATTCAAGGAGCTTCCTAGGAGTTTTTCAAATTGTTTCTTCATTAAGGTGGGCAATTTCTCAAGCTTCTAACATAGATATCATGCAAGGATGTGAAATTGTGATTATGTTAGAAATAAGTAGGAAAAATTGCTCTATGCTTGTTAAAGAGACTAATAAGAAAAGAACTCTAATGGATCTACATTAAAAGTTAGTAAAATGTGTTATGATGGTTTGTTAGTATATTTGCATGCTAGAATTGATGAATTATGATTTAAGGAAAATTTGCTAATGAAGGAATTGTAGAATACAATATGTGGAAAATTGTGCTTATGGATAATTCATAGAATGCAAACTAGTAAACCATGGATTATGAAATAAGTTAATTGTGGTAAAAAGTGTGTTTATAATTGCCATTTATGAGTAATATTGTAGTCACTAGATTATTCACCAATGTTGCCTCTCGAAACATAAGAAAAAGAGTAATTTGGAAAAAATAGGATTAATTTAAAGAGCTTGATCTAGGTTAAAGAACGAAAAAATTGTATGAACTCATTAGGAATGAAAGGGGATTTTGTTGTTGAAAGATTATTCTAAAAAGAAATATGTCTATGTCGAAAATGTATTTATAATCTACTTTTCAATGTACTAAAGAAAAATAGTTTATTATGTGGTTAAAAAAATAAGTTGTATACAATCTAAGAAAGTATAAGTTACTGTTTTTACAAAAAATAACAATTAGGAAAAGATCTAGGTTTTATAAGAACAAATTGATTGAGAAAATTTGAGTTTACTAAAAAGAGCTAGAAACAGTGCAGTCTGACACAAAAACATTTTAATCGATTTCCTATACAGGTTAGTCACTCAGACCTACTGGTCAGTGGGTACGATTTGGGGACGTTACTATAGCTCAACGGAGCAGTGGTCTTGGGTTCGAGTCTTTCAAGAAACTTTGTTTTTCTAAAAATTGATTTTTACTCAAAACCCGAAACCAAAACTTAAGTATAAGTTACGTTTTGTACAAAGCAGTTGGTTGTCTTGGACTTTTTGGTTCTCGGGTGCGATTTAAGACCGTCACTGTTCACCGAGTGGGGGTTTGGTTCTGGGTTCGATCCGGCCTCTGGCCATTTTGATTTTTCTTGGTTTTCTTTTTGTATTTTGATATTTTAAAGAAGTTTTTAATGTATAAAAATTGAGGAAAAATAGTAGAATTATTCTAAAAATGCCTAGACTTTATGAAAATTATTCTACAATATTTTGACTTATTATAATGAGAATTAGAAGCAAAATTTTTGGGAAAAAGAAATTAATAAAATTTCTTAGAATATGTTTTTTTGTAATTAAAGATAATAATTTTTTTTTTATTATAGAGAAATTTGTTGTTGAGTTTCAAAATGAGATTTTTTGACATGGAGAATTAAAGTGGGATTAAATATGAGATTGTTGTTCAAAATTATGAAATTTGTGTATGGAAAATAAAGTTAAAGAACATGATGAAATATGAAATTTGTGAATATGAATACTCTCCTTTTAATGTACATGAAAAGAGAATTGAGACTAGAGTTTTAGCTAAGTCCTCACATCGGCATAAATAAAATTTTGAAAGAGAAATGTGATAAATAAGACCAAGATTGGGTCATGATTGATGTTTAAGATCGATGTAGAGGTAACGCTAACTCTAGAGTATTGATTTTTATTCATGATTCAATTATCTATGGATTAGACAGATAGTGGAGATGTGATGAAAGTAAGAGAAAAATATAAGTATGAGGGCCTCGGATCTACGGTGTGAGAGTGTTCACAGAATGTCCACATGATGCGTCGTGTCATGGCATGGATACTTCTCCAGGATATCGTACCGTCGGCGATGCTTGTGGGGTGCTCGGTGACTATGAAGTGCCAAGATTCCATGGCGGAGGCGAATTGTCCATAGGATGTGTTGCCGCTAAATTTGGTGTGGGGGCAAACAGATAGTATTTGTGGATTCTTAGGGAAACTGAATAGTAAACCTGTATACCTGTTCTGTCGGGGTCTGATCGTCGCTCCCGCCGTGCACTTGCAAAAAGTGCGAGACACCGGGGTTGTTCCCGGCGACGCACCCTCCGACGCTCAAGTCAGTAATCTGGGAGGACTATGAAAGAGCGCAAAAACTGGAGAAAGATTGATTACCTCTTAATGGAGATGGGTGGGGGGTATTTATAGTCACCGTTACGATCAGATAAGGAATGTGATTCCTGTGATCTGATAAGGCATAAAATCCTTGTAATCAGATTAGGAATGTAATCCCTTAATTCTCGGTGAGAGGATAGTCGCGAATCAGGCCCGTTGATTTGGTTCAATCAGAGACCCTAATTCTATCCTGTCTGACTGGGTTTGTATCGGGTCGGGGCCCATACCCAGCTGAGGTGGATCCGTTCGCGGGTTATTGCATCTGTGAGAAAGAGACTCAACACCCGCTTCGGACCCATTTGTATGTGAAATTACCGTTTTACCCCTGAGCTTTAAGATTCGTGTCCGATGTGAACGGTCCCGATTTAATCCTATTTTTAGCCATATCACGAGCCCCCCACTCCTGAAGACTGAGTTTGATCAGCCTTTGAGGAGTAGTTTTACTGTTCTAATGGCGTACGGGATTTTATCGGTGTTCTTAAGGGAGTTTGGATCTTGCTCGGGGTGTAACGGTGTTATTCTGGGATTGTAAAATGCCCAAAAATATCCTCAGAATTTTCTGGATTTTTGGTGATTTTTCCAGATTTTTCTGAATTTTTTCTCATTTTTTTGAATTTTTTATTCATTTTCCGAACTAAATAATTAATTATCAAAAATATTAATTAATTATTCTAATTTAATAATTATTTTTTCAAAATCGAAAATAATTTTTCTGAATTAATAATTATTTTTAGAATTTTTAATTAATTTTTTTCGATTTTTTTAATTATTTTTTCGGATTTTTAAAATAATTAAAACAAATAAATAAATAAATAAATAAATTAAATATTACCTGGACACGTGGCACGTTTCTGACCGTCCATCATGATCAGATGAGCGCGCATCGTGAGGCAGATCACGATCTGGACACGTGGCGCGTTTCTGACCGTCTATCATGATCAGATGTGCGCGCATCGTGAGGCAGATCACGATCTGGACACGTGGCGCGTTTCTGAGCGTCGATCGCATCGCGATGCGAATTTTGAGACGATCGGACGGATCATGTGGGTCGGCGACTTTTTTTCTCCATTTACAGCGTCGGCACCCCGGCTCCTCGGATCGGCGACTTGGATCGGCTCGGCCAATTGGTTTTTCTCCAATTACAGTTTGGCTAGATGCCACGTGGCAGTGCCACGTGGCGCTTCTCTCTCTCTCTTTTTTTTTTCTTTCTTTCCCGCCACCTCCTCTGCTTTTCTTCTCCTCTGCTTCTTCTCCTCCATCTTTCTTCTTCGCCTCTGCTTCTTCTTCTTCGCTTCTCCTTCTTGTTACTTCTCCCTGTCTTCGACTCCACCGTTAAACCTCGCTCCTCCGACGTCACCTTCGTAGGAGGCAAAGCTCGACGGAGGCGGCAGAGGTGGAGCTTGGCGAGGGGAGGAGCTTGGCCGAGGAAATCTGGCAACGAGGGAGTTCATCATTGGAGCTCGACGGAGATTCGATTGCGATCGGCGAGGAGCTCGCGAGTTCGGCGAGCGAGGCGTGGATCTCTTCGAACTGGAGATGGGGTCGAGCTCTTCGGAGGGCCACTCGAGCTCAGTAATGGCGTGAGCTGGCCATGGCGGGAGACGAACATGGAGTTGGTAGCAAAGGGGAAGTCGGAGCTCGGAGTTCGACTGAAGTGGGTTTTGAGCTCGATGATGGAGAGCTTGATGCTTGTGGAGTAGGAAGATTGTCAGAGCCATGGTGATGGGTTCGGCCGTGGCGGAGCTGAGCGACGAGGAGGACGCGGCGAAGAGTTGGAGCTTCGGACTAGGAGCTTGACAGTGGGTTGCTCGGCGTTGCTTGAGCTCGGCGAAGGCATGGTGGAGGTCGACCCTGTAGTTGGAGCTTCGTGTTCGGCGGTGGAGACGCTCGACACTGGAGGTGAAGAGGGGTGCTCGACACTAGGTTGGAGCTCGGCTAGGGTGCTTGGCCATGGCAGAGCGTGGTCGCGAGCACGAGCTCGGACCTCGGGAATTCTGCCCAACGGACCTCAAAGAAGGGGACCTGGTCCTCCGAAAGTTGGCCGTTTCGTTCCCAAGTCAGAAAAGCAAATTGGCCCCGAACTGGGAGGGACCTTACAAGATTTCTAAAGAGATCCGCCCCGACACATACAGACTAGAAGATCTCGAAGGCAGGGAGATTCCCAGGACTTGGAATGCCGACCATCTCTTAAAATACCAAGAGAGGACAACAACGCCTCTCTAAGTAATTCGAGATGACGAACCGTTCCTTTCCTGTTACTTGTAGTAATTTTCTTTCGTAGTGATTTTCTTTCATTTTTCCTTGTAATAACGGCTAGCAACTTTAGAAGCAGCCGATCATTGGTTATTAATGAATAAAGTCTTTTCATATTTTTACTACTGTTTACATCTCTCTGCTTTTAACTCTTTAATCTAACGATGGTTCGGAGTCCAACACTTGGCTCGATTCTACTTCGCAAGTTCGCTCCTAAGCGAGCTAGAAGTAGCTCGCCATTCGGAATTGCTCCCACAGCCGTTGAACTAATCTAACGATGGTTCGGAGTCCAACACTTGGCTCGATTCTACTTTGCAAGTTCGCTCCTAAGCGGGCTAGAAGTAGCTCACCATTCAGAATTGCTCCCACAGCCGTTGAATGGTTCGGAGTCCAACACTTGGCTCGATTCTACTTCGTAAGTTCGCTCTTAAGTGAGCTAGAAGTAGCTCGCCATTCGGAATTGCTCCCGCAGCCGTTGAACTAATATAACGATGGTTCAGAGTCCAACACTTGGCTCGATTCTACTTCGCAAGTTCGCTCCTAAGCGGGTTAGAAGTAGCTCGCCATTCGGAATTGCTCCCACAGCCGTTGAATGGTTCGGAGTCCAACACTTGGCTCGATTCTACTTCGCAAGTTCGCTCCTAAGCGAGCTAGAAGTAGCTCGCCATTCGGAATTGCTCCCACAGCTGTTGAACTAATCTAACGATGGTTCGGAGTCCAACACTTGACTCGATTCTACTTCGCAAGTTCGCTCCTAAGCGAGCTAGAAGTAGCTCGCCATTCGGAATTGCTCCCACAGTCGTTGAATGGTTCGGGGTCCAACACTTGGCTCGATTCTACTTCGCAAGTTCGCTTCTAAGCGAGCTAGAAGTAGCTCGCCATTCGGAATTGCTCCCACAGCCGTCGAACTAACCTAACGATGAATCGGAGTCCTATGGCTCGACTTTACTTCCCCGGCTCGCCCTCAGGCGAGCCGGAAGTAGGTGGCCGTTCCGAACTGCCCCCACGACCATCGAGCTGAGCGGACGAGGTACTGACCCTCGTATATGGCGAAAAAACCTTCCGAGGCAAAACCACCGTCAGATCGTCTCAAAATGCGTGCTAGGGTGTGATGAACGTGCCAGACTGTGCCACGTGTCCACAAAACGACAAGATAGCATTTTCTTGGGAACTGGACCCGCCTTGAGATTCGTGCAGCCATCCAATGGCTGTGATCACCTCACTTCGCTCGACTCCAAACGCCGAGCGACAGGCAACCGGAACCAACCTTCGGCAAGAGTCACTCCGGCCACCAAGCTATGCGAGCGCAGTCGATCCGCGCCGAGCGAGTGTCCAGCCGAGCCTCGAAAGAGTTTGGGTTAAGGTTTTGGGGAACCCTCTCCTCGGTTCCGGACTTTGGTCATCACCTCATCCACCATGATCTCCCTTGACCCTGACACCCACGTCGGAGTCGTCAGAGTCAGGAGAAGATCATGGTGGAAGAACGACAACCCATCCCCCCGAAGAGCCTTTCTCTCGGGTCCGGACTACGGTCGCCAACTCTTTTGCCTTGTCCTCCCCCGACCCTGACACCCACATCGTGGCCGTCAGGAGTGGGAGAAGAACAAGGCAGAAGGGCGACCACCCCTCCGAACCTCTCGAGGTGAGAATTTTTCACAAGGCTGGCATCCGCCCAAGGGCAGACACCATCGATGCCGCTAAAGTTCAAGACTGCAGTGACTAAAACAACAAGGGGGGTGTGGTACTTATAGCCTTCCCCCAAGAGACTATCATTATGACCCTCGGGAGTCCAACAGTCACGCCTAGGGAGCTGAAGCGCCGCGTATTTATTAAGGGGCACCACTCTCAACGCCCTCGGGAAGGTGGAACGCCCCTACGGATCCCGGAGCACCATTAATGCTGTTAGGGAACCGGTCCCATCTTTTCAGAACGACGCTCGAACGGCCAAGGGCCCGCACCCCAAATCAGGCCGCGTGCTGCAGCTTCGAAACAGCTATACCTCAACCGCCGCACCGAGCCGCACCTGAAGGTGCCGAGCAAGATTCAGAACCCCGGCTAAAGCGTGAGTTTCGAGGCCAAGATGCTCGACGAAGCAAACACTCGCCTCGTGGTTCATTTCAAGCCTACCCTAGCTAGCACAATTACAGCACAACAAGAAGCCAGCCAACTACAATCTTATTAATATAACTCGGATAAATTTACAAAAAGATTACAACAAAAGACAAGTTCGGAAGCCCAAAGACACGACACGACCCGTTTACTGCCTCCACGGAAGGGGGACGCTCCGGTTCAGCGATACCTTGGGTCGGCGCTTCTTGACCTCCGAGCTCGTCTCTAGGCCAACGAACCGAGACGCCCCCTCACCGCTGGCCCTGACGGTCGCTCCAACCGAAGCACCACTCGAGGACACCGCTACTCCACTTTGGGCATCGGCTGCCGACCGACCGACGATGGAGGTTCGGCTCGCAGTTGATAGAACGTAATCCCTCGCTCAATCTCTTTGCGAGTGCACGAAGTGCTCCGGACATTAGCCCTCACCGGCTGAGGTTTGAGCCGAGCAACCTCTTCCTCCAGTTCAATGATCTGGTCCTTCAACGTGTCGTCCTTCACAATCACTTTGAATCGAGGAAGTTTCGCTGAGCCAGGATACTCGGTGCTGTCAGATATAACGTGGCGCAAGTGGGTCACCTCGATGCTCTTATCTACAGTCACCCTTTGCAACTGTTCTACCTTCCTTGCGAAGTCATCTCGTTCGGCCGAAACCCGGACCAACTCTTCCTCCTTCGCAGATAGTTCGGCCTTGACTATCCGCAGATGGTGCAGCTCGACCAGCAGCTCACTATACCTCCTCTCTAAATTATAAAGTATTCTCCTCGTCAGATGGACCTCGCCCTCGAGACGATCCTCCCGGGACTGCTGAAATAACTCTGCGCGGCGCCGAGCCACCGCGGTGATAAGAGTCTGCTCGGCAATCTGAAATGAAAAAGGGACAACATTGAAGTACTACATGGCCGAACCAAACACTTAGACAGAAGTCCAAAATCAAAACATTTTTCATTCATGAAAGCGGTGGCCAGTCCGCAAAAGGCATTACACTGTTTAAAAGAAAAAACAAAACAAAAAACTACAAAAATTTGCGAGGGGATCAAGGGTCCACCTGCGTCGCCGCTTCGACCACGGGCGCGTCGCCAGATGGCCCCTCGATCCTCCCCTCGACCTGGGCGTCCGCCACAGGAGGATCGGCCTCCTCCACTTCGTCATCGCCTTCGACCTCATCACCTTCGACCTCGTCGCCTTCGGCTCCCTCCTCCTCACCGCCTGAAGGCGGCCCTGGCCACAGTCTGTAGCCGACCCCCTCGAAGCCGGGGACACGTTCCTGAACAAGGTCGAGTGCCCTCTGATAGGACATCTCCATGTTCTTGGCCATGTGTTTCTTCGCCTCAGCCTCGACTTCAGCCTCTACCTCGGCCCTAATCTTCACGGCCAGCGCCTCCTTCTCCGCCTTCAGGTTGGCCAGAGACCTTCGCCGACGCGGCCAGCTCCTCGGCGGCCTTCGTAGCCTTGGCAGACTCCGCATCAAGTCGCCCCTTGGTCCTTTCCAGATCGGCTTCAAGATCAGCGACCCGGACTTCCAAGGCCTCGGCTCGCCTCTGCTCGGCCTCGAGTTCCCGAACCGCCTTGACCTTCACCGCCCTGTCTTTGTCTCTGGCGGCCTTCAGCTCCTTCTCCTGCACGGCGAACGTCTCGAGGAGATGGCCGAAGTGGCAAGTAGCCTGCAAAGACGACGATAAGCACAACATACAAGCTGAGCAGTAAACTTGAAGGAATTCGCAATGAGAAACTTACCGATACGAGCGACCGAGCCACTTCGTAAGTGTCGTCACCGACCGTCCCAGCCTTCAGCACGGCTCTGTCCTTCGGGGTTGCCAAGTGCTTGACGACCTGCACCGACATCTGCGAGTTTCCGAGGAATCCGTCGTGATTCTTCACCCCCCAGTTCGGCACAAACAACTGCTTGTGCTGCTCGGTCAGGAACTCCTCAGCCGCCTCCGTCAGCGGCGGAGCCTCGAGCGACAGCGCCGCGTTAACATCAAAGGCCCTGTCAACAGGGGCCATGGCCTCAGGCACCGAGGGCGCCTCAGCAACAACCACCTCCAAAGACGCCTCAGTAGCCGGAGGAGGCGGGGTGGTAGTCGAGGCGACCTTGGGCTGCGGAGTCGACGAGGCAGCCACGGTTGCCCTCTTCCTCTTCCTACCCCCGGCCAGTTTGGACCTATCGGCCATCATGGCGTTAAAGTCGATCTTCATCGCTTCTGCTCCAAACAAAATAAAAAACAGTTAGCAAGACGAGCTAAACACTTGGAAGAAAAACAAAAATAAAGGAGATGTCAGGAGCATACTCAGGTCGATGGGGCTAAGGCCGGACCCGAACAGCACCTCCTCCGTCAACTCCTTCCAACTCAGCAAGGGGAGAGCCATGATCTTCCTCGCCACCTCTTCCTCGGCCGCAGACAGTACAGGGTCGGCTCTCGCAAATTTCGGCACCTCCGGTTTCCACCGGGTCGAAATTTGCAGTATTGGCTCCCCCCTTAATATAAAATACTTCTCTTTCCAGCCCTTAATTGAGTCCGGGTTTTCTATGATCCTAACACCCTTCCTCGGCCCCAAGTAGTACCGATGCTCTGTCTTGTGCATCCGGTTTATCCGATACAGGCCTCGGAAGACCGTTAGGTCCGGCTCGACTTCAGCTTTGCGGCACTGAAGCAGGAAAGCATTCACGTGACGCCATGTGTTCGGCATAAATTGGGTCGGCGCGAGGCAGAACCAGCCGCGGATCTGGAGAATGAAAGGATGCAACGGAAAACGCAGTCCGGCATTCAAGGAGTCGAAGTCAAACATGCACATTTCCGACGATGCCAGCTTGGAATTCGCTCGCATCCCAGGGCCGGGGATCATCAGCTTGTACTCCGGAGGGATGGCGAATCCCTTTCTGATCCGAAGGAGATCCCTCTCGGATAGTACCGAAGTAATCTCGTCGGCCTCGGTAGGAAGAGCCGGGTTGGGTTCTTCGAGGACTTTCGACTTCCTGTAGATCGCCTTCTCCAAGAGGTCGCCCTCGTACTGCCTGACCCCCGAATGCCCGGACAGAACAGAGGGATATCGTCCCATCTTGGGGGCTTGCTTCGGGTAATCTACAATCTCCTTGACCACGACAGATTGGGCTGCCACCCTCCTCTTCTTCTTCTTCTCCTTCCTCGCCTCGGCCGCGGAAGGCTCGGCGACTTGTTTTCCCTTCCTTCGGATCTCCGCCCTTCTCCTCTCCTAGGCACCATCATCGCCCGAGGATGAGGCCCCACTCCCCGAGTTCACTCTTGACATCTCTAGGAAAAAAAGCTAAGGCTAGTAGACTGACCTTTGAAGTGACGTTCACGGTCGGAATGTGCTCGCCGGAAATCGCCTGGCCCACGCGACAGCTAACGTCACCACCTTGGAGCAAGAGTCGCCGCTAGCAGAGAGCTCAGAGAGCAAAAGTGAAATCTTGGAGTGAAAAGTGAGAAATGAGCTTGGGGGTGGGAGAGTGAAAACTTATAACCCCAAGTGATGTTGGGCCTCCTTGGGAATCTCAAAGGCCCACTAAGAAGCCAAAGCACCAAGCGAAAAAGTTGCGACGTTTCGAAAAAGCAAAAACCTCAAATTACTTAAGTCCACGACTCGGCCACCGGTTTGCCAAGCCAAGTTATCGAACCGCCTGGCTAAGCAACCGAGCTACTGAGTCCCATCAAAAACACCTAACCCCATACCTCGGCCAACGCCACTTAGACTCCGAGCCGAGATGACGAGCAACCGACCCTCGTATATGGCGAAAAAACTCGCCGACCCATATCAGCCATTAGATCTTGTAAAAAAGCGTGCTCGTCATGATGGACGGCCCAGATCCTGCCACATCCACTAAACGACAAGATAGCATTTTATGGGGATCCACGCTGAGATGGACGGCCCAGATGATGCCACGTACCTCGGAGGGTCCGAGCCGAGGAGCCAGTCCACCGAGCAGAGGCGCTGATCCTCCGAGCCGAGGGGCCAATCCTCCGAACTGAGGAGACGAGGAACCGACCCTCGTACCTCACAAAGTATAAGGCCGAGCCGAGAGGACGAGGAACCGACCCTCGTATATGGCGAAAAAACTCGTCGACCCAAATCAGCCGTTAGATTTTGTAAAAAAGTGCGCTCGTCATGATGGACGGCCCAGATCCTGTCACGTCCACTAAACGACAAGATAGCATTTTATGGGGATCCATGCTGCGATGGACGGCCCAGATGATGCCACGTACCTCGGAGGGTTCGAGCCGAGGAGCCAGCCCACCGAGCCGAGGCGCTGATCCTCCGAGCCGAGGAGCCGGCCTCGTATACGGCAAAAACGCCTGCCGAGGAACGGGGACCGTCTGATCACTCAGAAATTCGCGCTCCGCGCTGATCGAGGGTCCAGATTACGCCACGTCATAAATTGGTATTTAAAAATTGATTTTTATTTATTTAAATTGTTTTATTTATTTAAAAATTGCTAAAAATTCGGAAAAAATTCGGAAAAATTAGCTAAAAATTCTAGAAAATAATTAAAAATTCGGGGGGATATTTTTGAGCCCCTGAACGAATAATTATTGCCTAGAATGTACTGTTAAGCCCCCCGAACGATTAGTTAACACATCGCAAAATTAAATAAATAACCCGAAAAAATAGATAAAAACTCGATACAGCTTCAGAACATCATATGGCTTCAAAAAAGAAGAAGTTACCTTACTACCCACTTCAAGATTCAAAATCCCCCATTCAGACTCCGATACAACTCCACTAACCACTAAAACAGTCAAACTACTCCTCAAAGACTGATCATCCTCAGCCTTTAGGAGTGGGGGGCTCGTGATGTGGCTAAAAATAGGGGTTTAATCGAGACCATCCAAATTGGACACGAATCCTGAAGCCCAGGGGTAAAACGGTAATTTCACCTACAAACGGGTCTGAAGCGGGTACTGGGTCTCCCCCCCAAAGAGCCATTAACCCGCGAACGGATCCACCTCAACTGGGTGCGGGTTTCAACCCGCAACAAACCCGGTCCAGCAGGATAGAATTAGGGTTTCTGATTAACATTAATCAATGGCCCTGATTCATATCTATCCTTTCACTGGGAATTAGGGATTACATTCCTAATCTGTTTACAAGGAGAATATTCCTTATCAGATCACGGGATTACATTCCTAATCTGTTCCCTAAGGCGCCTATAAATACCCCCCATCCATCTCCATTAAGAGGTAATCAATCTTTTGCTAGTTAAACGCTCTTTCATAATCATTTCTGGTTACTGACTTGAGCGTCGGAGGGTGCGTCGCCGGGAACAATCCCGGTGTCTCGCACTTCCTTCCAGGTGAACGGCGGGAGTCAGCGGTCAAACTCCGGCGGAACAGGTTAGGTGTTTGCTATTCAGGTTTTCCAAGAACTCACAAATACTATATGTTTACCCCCACACCAGATTTAGGGGTAACAGGATGCATGCATGATGCGTCATGTCAGTGCACGGGATTCTCTTCAGGGTGTCTGGACATGGGTTCGTAACTCATAGAACACCTAGGATACTTACCGTAGTTACCGTAGTAGTTTAACTCATGGAGAGGGAATCAACTCTACAAGATGAAGAATGATTAAGGGTTTGCCCTCGGACCTATGTAGTATGGGATGCATAGAATCTGAACAAGTGCACATTAGTGTCATCTATTATAAATAACTGCATTAAGGACTAAGCGCACAATCACACACGACATCAATAGGATAGTCCCCCTTAGCTTTGTTTGTGACAAGTGTGTGCTTTCTAAGTGAGAAAAATTTATGTATTATATTCTAGTGTCAGTTGTATGCAACTGATGTGCCCACAGTTCCTATGCAGAATAAAGTGATTGACAAGACAAAAGAATGAATGCTGCTTAAACAAATGTTCAAGTTATTGTTTAATTCATGTAACATGTTGTAATTTATAATTCCGCCGTGTTGATGTAATTATTGTTGTATAAAAGTTTTTAATTCTTTGTAAAATTGTACGAAGTGAAGTATAAAGATCCCGTGAAACTTCAAATTCAGTCTTACTTGGAATTCGGGGTGTTACATAAACACAGGGTGTAGGGTTGATCGGGAGATGGGTTTAGATGAAATAACGGCTAGGTTTAGAGAGGTGAACAGGGTAGATGAACAGGTGTATAGGGTTATAGGGTGATGACGGGTTGGGGGGTATTATAGGGTAACGGGTTGGTTAGAAAAAGATCCAATAGGGTTTATTAAATGGTTTATTGGGTATTAATGGGTTTAATTCAAAGATCCAATAAGAATTATAGGATTTGGGTTTGGAGTTATAAAATCAAATAGGAGAATAGAATAACCAATAAAAAGAATATAATTTATAATAAAATGTAATTTACATTACAATATAGAATTTATTTGAAATAACTACAAAGACAATTAGTGAAAAGAAATGGGTTTTAACAAGAGATACAAAATAAATTTGAAATAAAATGAATTTAAGAAAACGAAATTTTTTTATAAAGAACCCAAACTCAGATAATACAAAGAAAATATGTATTTGGGAAAACATGGGTTACAAATCCTACCCACCTTACAATAAAATTTCGTCCTTGAAATTTGCTCAGGCGGTACATAGGACAAGGCAAAAACAAACTAGGGGGATAAAAAAATAAAAATCAGGGGGAAGAACGAAGTGATGGCAACACCAGAATAAGAAAGAAGTGGATAACAATGATGTCGAATGGAGTGCAAGGAAAGAAGAACACAATATCAAAAGGAAAGAATCAACACAAGATAACAAAGCAAGCTAGGGAGTAGGCATAACTGAAATCAAAGGGAGAAAGGATAGGGAAGAATTAATCAAATAATGAATTGGTGCATGATGGCAAAATGGAATGCAAGAAAGAAGTAACCGGTATAAAAAAATAAAGAAGAAACAACACAAGACTTGCAAGATAATAAGGCAAAGAGATGAAGAAATAGATAGAGCTGGAATCGAAGAAAGGATGGATAAGGAAGAGTTAGACCAGCAAATGAGTCAACGGATGAAGACGAGTACAAGGGATGGAAAAAAGCAAACAATTCAGGGAAGGAGAAACAACAAGAGAATCCTGTGACCTGTGGGTATGGGCCACCACGCTTCCGCTGCGCCACTCTGATCAGGTAGACTCTGCCAATAGCATCCATTAGCTCCAGGAATCTGCTTCGTGGCTTACCATATCCTTGACACGTCCAAACGACATCCCTCTAGCATGAAGTTCGAACTCCTGGCAACTTCAGATTCTGAACACTTCTTGAAATCCTGAGGCTCTACATGCACATCTTGGAGCAAACAATGACACTTCCTCTCCTGGTGATAATCCGAGCCGCTGACAAGTCAAAGTAGAACTAGCGATGCTGACTGATGGACCAAGCAGAAGATAGAAAGAATGGATGGAACCAAAATCAGAAGGATATGGGTACGAAAAGAATGAATTCATACCTAAGAAGAAATCAATCAAAGAGGACGACTGAAAAAGACTGAAGAATCAAGGAATCAAGGGATTGAATAAGGAGGGATCAAAATGAATAGAAAAAGCTAGTATCCAGATCAAGTTGATTATAATTCATTCATGTTACAGCATGGTATGTGTACTGTTGAGCCAATCCTTGATCGAGCCAAACTTGTCTAACATATTAGTCAACTAATACATTAGCCAAACTTGGGCTCTGATACCACTAAAAACCTTGTCACGCCCCGCTTTACAAAAAGGAGATACAGAATACAGATACGTGACTAAGTCCAGCGAATGGCTTTCACCATTCATAAGCTGTTAGGATCTTTACAACAAGCACAAGTATAAATAAGAGAGATACAAGAGAAATAGTCAACCACGTATGCATAACTGAATTAATATAGTCAACAAGAATACTGAATTTCAAATAATCATGTCTAAAACAATATACAAGTCTGGGACACAAAGCCCAATACAAATAATCCATGTAGCAAATTACATTTATTCAAGATAAGCAACAAGAGATAAATAGATATAGTCAGAACTCCAGCTAGCTAGAATCTTCGATCACCTACTCCATCGGGCAACTGATCGCCATAATCTGCAATTTAATAAATTACAAGAAGAGTAAAAGAAAACAAAATGCCCGTTAATGCAAGTTACGGGCTGCTTGTAGTGCAGGCAATAAGTATAAGGAAAGATAACAAGAATAGAGTAACAACGGAAGCAAGTATAGCATGGAAAGGATGTAACAGCAAAATAGAGCAACTAACTCTAATCAAGAACAGAAACAACTAGCATGGCAAGATGAACGGATGCAAGTGGTATGTAACAAGTTTCAAGTAAACAGGTATCATGTAAACGAGTAATGAGTAACAAGTGTCAAGTATCATGTACAAGTAACAAGTGGCAAGTGTCAAGTGCTCATGTTCAAGTCTTGTATCTAGTCCTATCCAGGTAGAACTTCATGCGTCCCAGAATTTTACTACAAGGTTGCTACATTCAAACGGTTACGTTTTAGATTTCATAGTGGATCATAAAAGACAGTGTACTCAAGGAAAAGCTCCAAGTAATCAAGCTCCAAATACCAGATATCAAGCTCCAAGTGTTAAGTGTGCAAGTGTTATGTATTGTGTATAAAGTGTCATGTATCATGTGTCAAGTGTCAAGCTCCAAGTAACCAGTAGGATCTATTGATCCCCTTCCGAGTATTTGCCACTATTAGATTTTTCTCTTTAAACCCCGGTTTAGTTTCTTATTATTATTATTATTCAAGTCAAGACTGGACGTGCACAAACAAGTCAAGAAATATGTTAAAAAAATTGAAAAAGTAAAAGTTGAGCAAAGGACACGAACGGGTGATGAAAGACTCAAAATAGACTAAGACAACAAAAATTCTAGTTCTGGAGCGCATGACAGTACTGCACCAAATTTGAGATTTTTGCTGCTACAAATATGCAAATCTGGATCCGTCAGAAGATCTGAAAAATAGACTTCCAGCCAAATCCAGAAAATATATATAAGTCATATGGTATTTCACAAACATAATTGTATCCAGAAAACATATTCAGCTAAAAATCAGAAGTTTGTACTCATAAGCAGGAAAACGGTATGAAAACTTACTAATTAAATCCAAGAAAAATCTGGGGTATTCCCTAGTATGTCTACTATCAGAAAATAAAGTTTCATAATTTTTCAACATGGATAGCATAGTCAAAGAAATTCGGGAAACAACAAGATATAACAAATTTGTAAATCTGAAACTCTTGACACAACAGTACTAAAACAGCAATAGATTACAAAATATAAATCGAAATGCAGATCCACCAAAACGGTGATAAAATAGATATAGTAGGCTACATTTCATGTTTACAAAGTTTTCATAAACATCAGGTAGAAACATGTTGAAATTAAGGTTCTTTACTGAAAAACATGAAAATTCTGCAAGTATAGTAGTTGTTTGCAAGTCTAGAATAGTTTATAAAAGTCATCAATTAAATCCACAAAAATTAGGGGTTGATCCCAATCAAGTCTAGTTGTACTCAGAAAAATATTGGATCAAAATATTATCTTTAGCATCAGTATAAAAATAAATAACCATACAGAATTCATATAAATCAGAATCTGGAATTTCCTACACCACTGTAGTAAAACAGCAATAACTTGGAACTCACAAATCGAAACTTAGATCTGTCAGAAATTCTGGAAAGTAGACAGAAATCTCTATGATTCATATTTACAAATAATTTTTCTATACTGACCATAGTAGGGTCTAAAATACTGAACAAAATTGGGGTAACAGCAAAAACAGAAATATTCTTTATGCATGAAATCAACTAGGTTATATGAAACACTTCCAAATCATAACAAAATACGAACTATGGTATACTAGATGTCCAAGCAACATGGTATAGGGTGTTTAACAAGTTTGCAACAAGATATACTACGACTAACACATCATGCATACAAGATCATACTACACATCATGGATCACGAAAAACATACATATATGCAACAAGAATTAATTATTTCTAGGTTATATTATGTCTTGTGTGTAACCAAGGACAACTACGAATAGATCAACAAGTAGAGACAAGATCTAATCAAGGGTTTTCATGAGAATGGATCTTGAAACACTACACTACAGGCAGTATTTAGCACTTGTATTATACAACAAAAAGGAATACAAGTTACTTGTCTTATAGTCGATGACGGAAATGAAGCAAGAAGCAAGAATAACGGGAATAAATTTCCGGGCACGAACACGATTGGAACAGATCTCGATGATCAAGATGGATCTGACGGTCGAGATCGAATATAAAATATAGAAGAATTAGAAGAGTACCAAAAGAGTAAATATACCATGATTGACAATTTGATGAATGAGAACAAAAAATGGATCACATGTTTAACTCACAAAGTAGAAGACGAACGAGACTATCGAGACGATCAAGGGCCGAGATCAAGTGTGATTGGTCAATCGGACGGTCCAGATCAAGAGATCAAGTTCAGATCAAACGGACGGCCAAGATCTGATTGGATGATCAAGATGATCAAGATTGGATGGCTGGAGACCAAAGGAGGCTTTGATGATGATGAAGATCATGATCGCGATCACGATGGTGATCAAACGGCCCAAATTCAAAGATCAAATCTCTTGATCAAATAGCAATGGGGCTCGAGCGGGGTCAGGCGGCGTGACTAGGGTGTGCACAGGGACGAGGGCAGCGGTGAGGGAGCACGGGGGAGGGCTGCGGCGTGAGCGATAGCGGTGGCTCTGGCTGCTGTTGCTGGCATCGGGGAAAAACATAGCAAGGGCTGTTGTGGGTTGTGGCATCGAAGGAGGCACAACGCTGAGGTGCTGCGCTGCGGTGGCACAGCAGGAGGGTAGCACAGAGATGAGGAGGTCGGGGCGTCGGCTGGGGATGCTGCTGTCATGGCTGTTGCTGTTCTGTCGTCTGGCTGGCGCTCGGGAGGAGCACAGGGGAAGGTCGGGAGGTGCAGGACGCTGCAGTCGTCGAGGGGAGGTAAGGAGGAGCAGTGTCTAGGGTTGCTGTCGAGGGGATGACAACACCGGGGTAGGGTTGAAGGGGAGCAAAAGGATCGGGAGATGACTGGGGGTAACGGATGGGTTGTAAAGGGTTTGTGGCTATTAGGGTTTCTGGATGCACAGGGGTAAACACAGGGTGTAGGGTTGATCGGGAGATTGGTTTAGATGAAATAGCGGCTAGGTTTAGAGAGGTGAATAGGGTAGATGAACAAGTATATGTATATGTATAGGTATTAAGGTTATAAAGTGATGATGGGTTGGGGGGTATTATAAGGTAACAGGTTGGTTAGAAAAAGATCCTATAGGGTTTATTAAAGGGTTTATTGGGTATTAATGGGTTTAATTCAAAGATCCAATAAGAATTATAGGATTTGGGTTTGGAGTTATAAAATCCAATTGGAGAATAGAATAACCAATAAAAAAATATAATTTATAATAAAATGTAATTTACATTACAATATAGAATTTATTTGAAATAACTAAAAATACAATTAGTGAAAAGAAATGGATTGTAAAAGGAGATACAAAATAAATTTGAAATAAAATGAATTTAAGAAAACAAATTTTTTTATAAAGAACCCCAACTCAAATAATACACAGAAAAAACGTATTTGGGGAAACAGGGGTTACACTTTTCTTGTTCCCAAAGCTCTTTTCTTTCATATTCATCTAAACTTTCCCAATCCATAGTTTACTAAGAATTAAACACAAATTCTTTGAGACTCATCATTAGAAACTCATTATCTAAATCTCATTACCTTCCTTTTGTCCCAATTCAATCTTTTATTATCTTATTTATCTACTTCCTTCTTGTATATGAATCTTATCTATCACATGAATATAACTCTTTAATCTCCAAAATATATTTTAAAATAGTGAGAAATATTTTCAGTTGTCCCCATAATATTTTAAAATATTTATATGATTTTTCTGGATTTTAAAATCTCCACAAGAATATAAAAGAACAAAAAAGAAATAAAAAGAGCCCATGCTCGAACCCGAGACCCGAGACCCCCCCTCGCACGCCACGTTGCAGCGCGTGAGCGCTGCGTGCCACGCTAGCCACTAAGGTCAAGAGCCTCAACTAATAATATATAAGAGTTATAATTTTTAAGTACTTAAACACTCCTTTTATCTGACTTTTTTAAAAAAATGTTTCTATTACAACGACAGACCTACAACTCAAACCAGTGCAGACAGAGAGGCAACCGAACGCCTACCCACTGAGCCAAGCTCAGATTCACAACATCTATAGGTTTAAATTAAATAAGTATTTAATCTTCAACAATTCTTATTTTCTACATGTTCAACTATTTCGATTTTCATGCTTTTCCCAAAATTTAATTTTTTAAAAGAAAAGTTCTAGACTTCAGAATTCCTTCTTTACTGATTTTAATTTTTATTTAAGGGATTTACATTTATTTTATGTACATAATCATTTTTTGAACATATAGACATATAACTTGATTTCTTTGAAAAACTAACTCTTTACTTCAAAAATACTACTATTTTATATCAATAGAACTCAAGAATTGTTATCTTACTAATTTTACTCATATGAATGCAAATTCACTTTATTTTCCCAAAATTAATCTTTTCTTTTTCTTATATGAATCATAAAACAAGGTTCAACTGGTCAATTTTTCTACTCACTTTAATTCGACTTTTCCTTTGTTCTACCATGACTATTTCTTCCCCAAAAATTTGTTTCTAATTTTTCCTTTCTTTTTATCCACATTCCACACACAAATTTTAACCAATTTGTAAGAGACCCAAAATTGCATGCAACAATCAAGTTGTTCATTTGAGCCTAACAAACATACAATGCATCCTTTGGTTTTCTACAACTAGCAATCTTGTCACCACAACATGCATCAAATTTCACTAATAAGAGCCATTAAACTAACACAAAAAATCAATCATATCACCTAGGCATGATTCCTATATTATTTAGAAAATAAGAAGAGACACCCACCTTATAGTAGTTTTCTAGGAACAAAACCCTCTTCAAAAGCACTTCGAAATCCCCACACAAGCTAGCCAACATCCTAATAGAAAACGCACAGTAAGCCAAAAAGAAATCCAAAAACCTCAGCCCCGAACCCCCCCTGGTGCTCTGATTTTCTCACTCTCTCACTGTTAACTTAATAAAAAAAAAAGATTTGGATTATGTGAAAGTGATTAAGCTTTGGGGTTTATTAATAAGGGTAATTAGGTAGTTAATAAACCAACCACTCTTTCTCTCCACTACTTCCATACCCTACGACCTGGTCACGACTCCAACGTTCCCACGCCACTTTCTCTTTCATGCACACAAACACGTGCATGTGTTGCACACATGCACACTTCTCATTTTATTAATTAACTAGTATAATGCACGCGCGATGCACGTGCGATGTATTTTTTAAAAAATATGTATTATACACGTGCGTTGCACGTGGGGAAAATGGAGAGGGGGAATGAAAAGGACAAAAAAAAATCTACATATTATACACGTGCGTTGCACGTGGGGAAAATGGGGAGGGGGAATGAAAAGGACAAAAAAAAATCTACCAACACGTGCGCTCCACGTGTTGACACACACACTAAGAAATAATAAAAAATTGTTTATTTGTTTACAACCCCAACTCTCCCATTAATATAGTAGAGATTGTTTTTAGTTATACCCTAGGTGTTTGTTACAAGAAAAGTGTAGGAAAATAAATGTGGGATTTTTATTTGTGGGCTTCTTATTGGGCTTTTACTATTTTTTATTTATTTCTAGTGGGTTTAAATTCATCTTTTAGGCCTATGAACTTTAATTAAAAAAGAACAACAAAATGAGACAAAAATAAATTTAAAAAAACTTATGCATAACTTAGGAAAATTTTTCGAACAAAAATGAGATAAAATTGCACGTGCATTGTACGTGCAAAAAGGAAAAAAAATGTATTTCATTCTAAAATTACTTCGGGATGTTACATGCTATTCATTCAATAGATCCAGATCTAAAATCTAGCACATCAATCTATTCTACCATGGAAACACAACAAGAAAATTTAAATAACTATTCACCTCAATTTGAAGAAGTCTCAAGTTGAAGGAAAAAAAAGATTCAATCATCCTCCTTGAGAAAATCCAAGATCCAAGCCACAAAAAACTCCAAAAAAATAATGAAAAAAATAAAGTTTGGGTTCACAATAGGGAATAGGCGGCTGCTGCCCCTATATAGGCTGAAATTCTGGGGTTTTAGGGTTTTACAAAGTTTACAAAAATACTCCTCAAGAAAAAATATTTATTTACATATATGGATTCTTTCAATTATTAGTTAATCAAATCAATTTAAAATAAAATAAAATCAAATCCCCTAACTCTTCTGATTTGGCCAGCCAAAATGCATAGCCCAGAAAAACCGAAATATGGAGTTTTTACTCCAAGTGGCAATTTTGAACAAAAGTCCTTCTCTTTGTAATATTTGCAGAAAAGTCATAAAATATTCGTAAAAGTCCAGAAAAATTAGAATTATTATCTAAAAATAAAGATAAGATTTTCCAAATAAAATTTCTGACTTTTACTCTCCAGGAAGAATATTTGCAATAAAGTTCCGAACAATCCCAAAATTGCATAATTATATATTTATTCAATTAAATCAATAAAATCAATCAAATATGGATATAATCTAATTCCTTAGGGCCTTGTAATGAATATCCTGCCCTAAATGCAGCTAAAAAAATTTATGTTCAGTTTCCACCCCTAAATGACTTTTTACAAAAAAAACCATTTCTTTCTAAAATTTACAAAAGTAGTTTTCTTTATTCAGAAAAATCCCAAAAATTCAAATATACCCAATAAAAAATAATAGAAGTTGTTCATCAACTCATAATTCTAAATTCACACTTTGAAAATAGTGAAAATATCAATTTTACAAAAATTCAAAATAATTAAATAAATTGATTTAAAAATTATTATTAATTCAAAATATTGTATTAAAAATTACGGGGCGTTACATCACTCCCCCCCTGAAAAGTTCTGTCCTCAGAACTACTCTAAGTAGAAGAAAACAAAATACAAAACTTACAAGACAGTTTCGAAAAATTACTCTATCATTATTTTATAGTTAGATTTAATTACTAAGTAAAACAAAAATAACATCGAATTATAGCTCGAAGAGTAAAAGGTGGATACCGATATGGCCAAAGTATAAGAAATCCAATTGAATACACAATTAATCCTAAAACGTAAAAATATAGCAAGACTATTCTTATAGAATAAGACGTCAAAAGTGAAGAGTTAAAACCCAAATATTAAGAAAAGTTAATAACAATACAAACAACGAAAGAACACAAACTTAAAGGTTATATAAAAATAATTTTGGGAAAATAAACAGTCAAAGATACATAGAAATACGAACAAAATTAGCTAAGTAAAGAAAAATATTAATAATAATGAATGTACAGAAAGAAAACAAAAGAATAATGAGCATACTAGTAAATATTGACATTATAATCAATACTCTAAAAGCACATTGAAAGGAAACAGGCAAAATAGACCAAGATATATATCCAAGAAGACTTAAAAGAAGTTCATTGAATATTACAAAAGTAAGCGTCAAATCATTAATTAGAACGTGGAAACAAAAGTAAGTGAGAAAATCTAAAATATTGCAGAATTGGAAAACAATAACAATAAATAGTAATTATAAAAGAACGGAAGCTTAGACTATAGTTGATGTACTCAATTCTGACGTAAGTAAATTCGAAATTGATGAAAATTGAAATAAAGTAAAACCAAATATACAAGTTCAAGTTACCTGAAAATATAAAGTACAATAGTGTAAGACATAAAGAAAAGAAATTGGATATGAAACATAAATTTTTATTAAATTAAAACTTTAAATTTAGAATAGTTAAAGAACATACATTAATTAAGTGAATCTATAAACATTTCTTAATACTTAAATCTGAAGTAAACCAACTAAAAATTTACAATTTGTACTCCTTAAAAAGTAAAATTATAAGTTTCCAAACAAGAAATTATATTCACTCAAATCTAAAATTTTGCGTTTTCAAATCTATAATTATATGCTTAAAAAATAGGGAATTATATTGTATCAATCCTGAAATTATAAATTTGGAATTACATCATACTAAAATGGAATATTTATATACTCAAATATGAAGTTTACCTTCTCGAAACTTAATAAATTCAAGAAATCTTAAACTAGCCAATTAAAATTGAAGTTGATCTACTTAGAACATAGTGTTAATCAATCCAAAATTTTAAAGAATGACCATTCAATTACGAACGTTTCTCATTCTAAAAATCCGAAATCATTCAAATCTGAAACCAACAATAATAATATAAGGAAAATTTGAAATCATTCAAATTCTAAATTTGTTAAAAATATGAAAATACCAACATAAAATCTAAATTCACGCGAAATTGAAACTTACAAAAATCTAAAATTAATCATAAATAAATAAATAAATAAATTTGAAACTGATAAAATCTGATACCAATAATATTAAAATAAAAATATGAAATCAATAGCAATATAAAAACAAATAAAAAAAGAAATTGAAACAAATCCAATTTAAATCTTAAAGGTTAACCGTTCAATATAGTAAAGCCATCATAAAATTTTGATTGTATTACTATATAGTTGTACATATATACACCTCGTTAACTTTCACATTATATAAAAAAAGTATTAAAAAAAAGAATATCATCAAGTGCAACTTTTAAAAGCTATTGTTAACTGACCTAAATATCTATATATATAAACATAATATATTCAAAATAATAACAGAAAGCAGACAAAATTTAAGTAAAAATTATTAATTATAATGTAATTAATATAGTATCTGTCACACAGAAGTGACAAACAAAAATCAAACATTACGTTATTCAAAACTATAAACTGCAAACACTAATAGAGAAAGAAAAGGTAGATTCGCCATGTTCCCAACTTCAATCATAAAAGTTGTTTTTATAAAACACAAAACTTATAGAACAAATGAACTAAAATCAGCAAAGCAAACTTTTAAAAATTAAAACAATTATAATTAGACTTGTACTAAAATAGATAAGTCAGTAAATTAATAAAATTATCACAATTAAACATTAATAATAATAAAAATAATAATAATTTTTTTTATTAACGAATTTTCCATTGCACTACATTGCATGTGATATGGGGAGAAAATAGAACAAAATCGGGACCGTTCAAATCAGACACGAATCTTAAAGCTCTCGGGTGTAAAACAGTAACTTTTGCGCATTCAAGAAAAACTTTTTGGTGGTAAGAGATACTTCGTCACATTCATCAACGATGCTACAAGGAAAGTTTGGGTTTATGCAATTCGCACTTTCTTTCAAAAAAAAGAGGATAGCGCACTTCTTACAACTAAGCGTCAAAGGATATTGGTTCCATCTTTTCAATTGAGGAAAAAACCTAGGTCACTCGCGGAAAACTCATACAACCCATGCCGAGTCCTGAAAGCTGTCTCACTCACATCCTCTTCCTTAACTCGGACCTGATGATATCTTGATCACAGATCAATCTTCAAAAATACAGCTGCCCTTTGAAGTCTGTCAAATAAATCATCAATCCGCGAGTGCGGCTACTTGTCCTGCATAGTCACTTTTTTTAGCTCCCTGTAGCCAATGCACATTATCGTTGACCCATTATTCTTCTTCACTAGTAACACTGGTGCACCCTACTGTGAAGTACTCGGCCTGATAAAACCTTTACTCAATAATTCCTCAATTTGTTTCTTCCCTTCATCCTGTTCTACATGTGCCATCCTGTATGGAGCCTTAGATATTAGAGTACTTCCTGGATGAACATTGATACAAAACTCCACATCACGCTGCGGGGGCAATCCTGGTAGATCTTCTAAGAACATAGTAGGAAAGTCTCTGACAACTGGAATCACACTGACTTCACCCGGAATCTTCAATCCTGCCATAGCTGCAACTACCTGCGGGTTTTCCTTCTTCCTTTGAAAAGTCACTGCGGGTTCCCCTCGGTGCCTTCACTATAACTTCTTTACTCTTGCATTCAATTGTGGCATCATAAATAGCCATCCAATCGATGCCCACAATCACATCCACACCCAAGGCTGCAGTTTGATGATATCAATTCCAATGAGCTTCTCACCAATCTTGATATCACACCCTTCATAATACCTATCAGCAACCAACTCTTCTCCTGATGGTGTTGCCATTGATAAAACCCTACCTATAAAAATCTTATGTTCCACACCTAACATCTTAGCAAAATTGGGCGACACAAATGTATGCGAAGAACTAGTATCAAATAAAACCTTTGCTTTTATTCCATTAATCAAAACAAATCCTGTTCCATGAAGAATGATACTCAAAACTTCATTTTATTCTTAAACAAAAATTTTACTTAATACATCAATAAATAAATTTAAAATTCTTGCATACTCTGGATTACATCTTCTGAGTTACCAACATCTTTCTCAGTTAATGCAAACACTCGCCCCTGCCTCTGAAATCTGTTCCCATTAACACCATCCTTCTTAAGTTGCGGACAATCCGGCTTGATATGATCATGTAACCCCCATTCCCGACAATAAGTATTTTCCGTGTATTTTCTATAATTTGATTTTTATAAATTTATTTTGTGCTAAATTCTGTTTGGATCCTTTATTAAAGTGTTTTCGAATCTAAAATTTTATTCATTTCGAATAATGGTGTATTTTGATCTTACTTTCTATTTCCTATTGATTGGCTATTTATATTTGAGCCCAAATCATATATATTATTATTATTATTGGATTATTTTAATAAAATTGTTAAACCTGAATACTATTTTGTTATAAGATTGTATTATTATTATAATTATTAATTGTTATTTCTTGATTATCTATTTTAAATTCATCTATTGAATTATTTTATTATTGTACTCGATCTATTTTTCTTAGTAAATTCTAATTTAAAGCCCAATTTATATTCTTTTCATTGTATTATTTATTAATCTATTTCGATTCTAACCCATTACCCAAAACCCTATAGTCTTCTTCTCTTTGAATCTAAACCCAATACCCATTCTTGTTGGATCTTAAGCCCAATAACCCAATATCCATATCTACCCTATATATACACTACCCTACCCTAACCCCTAACCTAACCCTAGCTGCCCCTATTGTACAACCCCGTCTTCTTCTTCAACCTCCTTTCCATTGTTTCGAAACCCAAAACAGAGTACACCCCCTCGGCCCATCGCCTCCCTTACAGTCTACAGCCAGCACCGCTCGAACACGTCGAGCCACCCTCCTCCTGTTTCGTCCCCCCCTCCCGCCTCCGTCGACAGTACCCCATCAACCTTGCCTTGTCTTCTTCCTCCATCCTGTCTCCACCCCGGCATCAAACCCATCATCGATCCTCGCCACCGTCCCTATGCCTCCTCACCACCGAAGAACCACCGTCATCCCCTCATCATCTTCCCCATCCGCAGTCGTCCTCTACCTCCACCCTCGCCACTTCGAACCACCGACCTTTCCTCCTCTGCCTTTTTTTGAACCCATCGAGCTGCCGCCAGTACACCACCACCCGCTCCTCACCTGTACCCGACGCCGCTCCTGGTCGAAAGCCTTATCGACCTCCGAGCACCCATCATTTGACCGTTGCTCACCTCCGCAACCCATCACTACCTTCATCGCAAGTGCATCCCTGTTCCCCCTGTGTTACCGCAGCCACTACCGGCGACCCCCCACCATCTACTGCAGTCGCTCCTGTCACCGCCGTCCACCGTCGAAGTCGAGCCAAGCCTTGCAGCCACTATGTTGTTATTCCCTATTTGCTGTTTGGTGTTCGGGTAGGGGGGATCCGTTGGGTGTTTGCTGTTTTGTGAAGGGAGGGTTTGATTACTGCGTGATTGGGAGAAGTGTTACTGTGTGTGATGTTTTGATTGGGTGGTGTTGCCGTATGTTGTTGTGGAAGGATTTATGTAGGGGATCGCTGGTCGGTGTTGTGTAAGAGAAGGATTGGGTGATGTGTCGGGTATTCTTCGCACGTTGTTTGCACGTGCTTTTGTGGTTCGTGTTTCATCGCCCGGGATTCTCATCCCGTTATTCTCTGGTATTCAAACTAATCGTCCATAAGTCAAGTCACTTTTCCTCTTGCTAATTGAATCAAATTCAAGAATTTTATTGAAACTCTTGCAAGTATATCCCATTGTTTATCATATTGTACATTGTTCATCTCTTTCGTTGGGTATATTGAGGGTTTACATGAGCTAACCCCAATATTCTTAACATCATGCCTCTATTGACTCTAAAACTTGAATCTTTCATGCATCCATATAGTATTCATGATAGGGTTACTCATATAATCACAACACAATTAATCTATTGTAGAAATAATTGGAAGGTTGTATGTTTGAGTGATCGATTGTTGTTTGGTTGATGTTAAATTAGTGTATGTGTGTGATTTTATTTTTCTTCATCTTGTTTTTATACTCATCTTGCTGATTATGAAGTTTATCGACTATTTGAATTGATATCCATCATGTTTAATTAAATTATTTCATGGAAAATACCCAAAAACCTGTATGTTGCTTGCTTGCTGTGTATTGCTTGTCATTTTTGACCCAGTATTTGATCTTAAAATAAACAACTTTCTGAATAAGAGTTGTAGCCCTATGTTTTTAGTTTCCAGAACATCTTGAATCACTAAATTCTGAGTTGTATATCAAAAGTTATGATCGTTTTACTACTGCTGTGTTTTTATTTCCAGAATTATACTTTTCAGATTTTCTTGAATTAATTAATCATATATCATAGTATTGCATAAATTAACGTATGTGTGTTGCATTGCATGATCCTAGTGTCTCATTGTCATCATTCTAATCGTCCTATTCAAGTTATCATCTTATTGTTCCTCTATTATTACCATTGTTCATCTCATGTCTCAAATTGCATATTGTATTGTTGCATTATAAAATAATTAACAAGCCGGGGTTTAAGGGTTGACTTTAGTAGTGGACAATATAGGGATTGTACTCGGAGGAGGGGCCCATGTTTCCTTATTTATCGGTCATATCGGTCATATCGGTCATCGGTTGATTGTAGATTAATGGTTACAGTATCTCAATTGATTTGATCATCAGTCATTAAATCATCGGTCATTATTGTATATCGTTGTCGAGTACATGTAGCGCTCCGAATTTCCAATATAATATCTTAGAAATACTTGGCACAATTCCCAGCATCAACCTCAATTGTAATAGTAAACATAGCCAAACACAAATATTTTTTTCAACTTTTATTACATCATCTCTTTACAAAACACAACGGAAAATTAAACACCTTGAATTACAATTCTTTCTTTTACAACACAATCTTTTACAATTTACATAAGCCACATTATCAATCTACCACATGCATCCAATCCCAAGCTATAGGTACCTACCTGTAAAACATGAGGCTAGAGATAACCCTAACCTCCAAAACTACAGGGGTCAGCCATAACGGTATGAGTGACATAAAAGAAAAGCAACATAAATAAAACATAAAGGATAAGGTCATAAAGAACATATATTAATAGTAGTAACGAATGGAATAAGAAATAACAATAAATAAAACATGAAAACATCAAGTGAAACTAGACTAAGTGTCAAGTGTAGGAAAACAGAAAACAATCATGCATTAAACCAAGTCAAGAAAACACAAATGCAATATGATGACTCTCTAATGCATACTTATCGGATTCTATGCATTCCATACTACATAGGACCGGTGCATGCCCTTAATGTTCTCCACTTTATAGGGTTAGATCCCCTGTTATGCAACTGATCCTACTACGGTGATGGAAACAAGATCCAGAATACTTCGCGAATAGGCATCACAACCTTCGACGTGCAAGTATCATGTAAGAATAGCTCAAAAACCGGAGAATCACCTCCCTGTCGTGTACCCCATGAATAGGTTTTGCGAGACCCTCAACATACAGATACACAAGGTACATCCCGTGAATAGGCCCGCCGACCCTCGACACACGAATGCACCATGAATGCTCCGTGAATAGGCCTGCAGACTCTTGACACGCGAACATACAAATGTCCTCTCGAGACAGAACAACACACAAGTCCTGGAATGCATCTGTTGGACCAAACCCCTAGAGCATATTCTCACGTTTCCCAAGTTCTATCACATCTCCCATAGTGCATTTCCTTAAGTTGGTTATTATAAAAAAATACAAATCCCCCTTATCTAGAGTTAGTGTATCATGCCGGACTTTATTCCACAACAATAATCCCAAGACCCTACTGGTCTAAATCCACAAAATCTCATTTGCCGGTAGCATTGGTATTGGGTCGGGTCCTTCACTACTCGGACCCTGACACGGACCCGATCTTCTACAGGTCCAAAAATTGGACTCGGACCCAGACCCTGTGAGGACCGGGTCCGAGTCCTGTTAAAATATTCCTATCCGTTCGGGCAGGAGCGGAAGTGTGAGCGGTGAGCGGAGGCGGCGAGTGGAGGATTTAGAATAGAGGAGAGAAGAAAAAGGCATGAGTTTTTAGTTTGGAAGAGGAAAATTTAGAATTGAGGAGGATGGAGGGGAGGGATGAGGATAGATTATTTATTTTTATGTTGATTTTTTGGGTTTTTTTTAATGGGTCCAGGTCCAGGTCCGGGTCGGGTCTCTTTTGAGCGGACCCGGACCCGGACCCGAAAGTACAACGGGTCCCATTTTAGGACCCGGACCCAGACACGGATAGGCCGGATTGGTTCCAGTTCAATGCCGGGTCCGGGTCGGATCCGTGTTTCAGGTATTTGTACCAATGCTATCTGCCAGTTCAAAGGACTCCTACTCAACTCCTAGAGATTCACAAAACGAATATCAACACCAAAACTTCCAATAAAAACTCTTATGTTCATCAACAAAACGTTTATATCAATAAAAACTTCTCAAGTCAACAAAATCCAAATCCATTTAATGTACTCGTAAATTCCAGAACTGAAATAAAATATTAAATCTACTAAATAACTGAAAATCATATTTTGAATTCGTAGAATATCACAAAACATCAATTTCTTCATAAAACCATATGTATGTCACTTGATAAGGTCATAAGAATAAAGATTAAAATTCTATTATAATAAAAATACAAATCTCTGTAAAATACTGTAATCTGTAGTAAAAATATCATCTAAAACAGTAGATCAATAATCCATACGTTCAAAGAATTAACCGTTTAAAGAAATGAAGAAAAACTCAATAAAACAACCCATAACAGCAGGTGCAGTCGACCTTTCATTCGATCGTCGTGATAGTCAATGTAACCCCTGTTTTTTCAAAAAGGTATTTTTGTATTTTCTGTAATTTAAAATTTTCGCAAATTATTTTTTTTCGGTTTTCAAATTCTTTCGTCAAAATGTATTTTTAGATTTCCTATTAAAATCTATTTTCGACCAATAAAGCTATTTGTAGTATTTTAAATAAATACTATTTTGTAATGCAAATTACATTTTATTAGAGGCAATATTTTTATTTGTTATTTTATTGAATTTATATACCCGTATTTTTCTTATTGGATTTTTATAAACCCTATAATTTTTTCTTTATTGGATATCCTATTAAACAATTTTAATCACCCAAATACCCATTTATATATCCAAACCCTATACCAATTCCTATACCAATTATTTTCACCTATTATAACTAAACCTATTACTAATCCTAACCGACCTAACACAAGTCCCCTTCAGATCCGAATTACCAAACCATATACCTTCTAAACTTGCCTAATATATACCTACCTTTCCTTACTAACCAATATACCTATGTATAAAACCCAATTCCATTAAAAACCTTCCTATTCCTTCCTAATTAATCCCCAGACCGTGAGCATCCCCCCTGCTACCCGGATTTGCACCAAAGAAATCAACCGACCCACTTCTTTTTTTTCTTCCTTCTTGTAGCCGTAAATTTGTGTGCACCTCCCCTTTCTTCAAACCCTAATACTTGTACATATCCTATATATATTATTGCAATCCTCTTGCTACATGCTTTTATTTTCCTTAACTATTGAACCCTATTTCCGTGCTTCATCTCTCCCCCTTTCTCTTCATCCGCCGTCGCGCTCTCTCTCTCTTGGGATTTTTATTACGCGTGCTCGAGTGCGCATGTGGATCGTTCGTGAGCCCGTAGATTTTCGTTCGTGGGAATTTCTTCCACTTTTGACTTGCATCGTTCTTCATCTCCAAATTCAGGCAAGTAACTTGTACTTAAATTTCTTAGGTTGATATAAGTCGAAAGTTCACACAGGGTAGTTGAGACTAGAGACGGCCAAAGATTTGAATTTTATTTGTGGGTTTCGTCTCTATTGTTCAAAACAGGCCATAGATGACTTAGGACATGGAGTTTGATAGGTTTATGCCTTAGGATTCACCCAAACGCGATTTTGATCGCGTATGCGACATATTGTATACCCGATGTATGTTTGAACGCCCATATGAGAAATATTAGATTCTGACATGCTAGAAACCCTTAGATATGATATTTAGATAATGGGTAGGTTGCGTTTTGAATTTGGAGGAGTTTGGATCATTTTCGTAGAAGTTATGTCGTTTTGAAGTTTAGTTGAGAAATCTGGAAATTTGGATTTGCACTGGATTGATTGCTGTTTTTACCTAGATTAGAGTCCGAATCTCAACATAACTATTTCTGAGTAATTTGTAGAGGACTGAATCTATTTTCTAATCCTGCTAGTCTCGTCCCGTTTGGAGTTCGTATGAATTAGTTATGATTATTTTAGTGACTGTATATCGGTAGTTTCCAGATTCAGTTCAGGGGTAGTTTTGTGGACAATTTATTTTCAAGATCCAAGTTATACATAATTTCATGCCATAAGACTTTGTCCAGTGTTTTAACATGATGCTAGGTAGTTCCCTGATTTTTGTGTTAATTAAAAGATGAGTTTTGAGTGATGTCTTATATTCTTTTCCATAGAGCACTTTTGCTGTAAACTACGTGTGATTGTATGTTGAATGCCGTATTCTCCTTATTTCTAATTACTTTATGAATATTTCATGTGAGATATGAAAGTTGGGTAATTGTATCTACTTTCATCCCGTTTTGGCGGAAGTGGATTTCGATGCGCTGTTTGCAGGATATGTCTAATTTTGTACAGCAGTGTTAAGGAATTCCAGATCCATCAAAACCAGGATTTGCGTTGCTTTTCATTTTTGATACCATATCTATACTTTCTGGAAAATTATGAAAATTATTATGTTGAGTCTATACATATATGGGGGATTACCCCAGAATTTTTGTGGATTTATTTGATGACTTTGCATGCGGTTTTTATGTGTAGGAAGTCATTCCCCTGTTTTCTGGCTGTACTTGAAAACTGTGTTGGAATGTGGTTTAAGTCGAGATGTCGTGAACTAGTATATAGATTTACTATACCCGTTATAAGCGTGTGGATGTCTAGTTTCCAGATCCTTCGACGGATCATGACTTGCATGCCTGTAGATCTTTGGATCACTGTTTTTGTACAGACTGGTCTTGCTGACCTGATTATAAACATACACTATTTTGCTCGTATTTGTGAAGGTATAGTACCTGTACTTGCTGATCTAATTCCCTGAGTCTAAACCTGATTATAACATGTTAGTTTGACATTATTTAGTACACTCTCATGCCTGTTGATGATCTTAATAATAAAAGAAACAAGCCGGAGTTTAAGGGAATGATCTAGTAGTGGATAATTCAGAAATGTGTACTCGGAAGGGGGCCCGTGTTTCCCATATTTGGAATTTGGTATATGATTTGGACTATTTGGAATTTGGTATATGATTTGAATTATTTGGAATTTGGTATATGATTTGGATTATTTGGAATTTGGTATATGATTTGGATTACTGTTTCCTGTACCTGAGTATACTGCACTGCTATGGTCCACTATGAAATCTAAAGCGAAACTGCATTGTCTGTAACAACCATGTGATAAAAGGATGGCACATGAAGTGTTACCTAGATAGTAATAATACAAGATATTAATACATGATTACCTGTTACCTGTATACCTGTTACCTGATTATCCTGATATTCCTGTTACCTGATTTCCTGATACTTGATACATATTTACCTGATTACCTGAATACCTGATAATTATACATGATACCTGTTTACCTGCTGACTTTACATTTGACATATGTTACCCTTACTTATTAGTATATCCTGTGGTTAGTTAGTTTCCATGTGCTTGTATCCTACTCTATTTGTGACCCGGACTTGTCATTGACGGGTACTTGTGTTTTCTATTTTCCCTTTCCTGCATTCGTTGTATTGCAGATTTTGGAGGACAAGTTCTTAAAGGTATTGGCAAGATGATGAGCTAGAGGCTGAAATTTGCTATTACTATTCTTGTTGCTTACTTTGGACAATATTGTATTTTGAGACTTGTATTATTTCTTATATTTGGGCGATGTGACCCAGGATTATTTGTGTTATTCAGATCATGACTATTTGAGATTAATGCATTTTATTTCAAGTATTCTTATTGGTATTTAGTTCATATGTGCATGTGGTTGACTTTTCTGGCTTCCGACTCTGATTTTACTGTGACATGTTGTAAAGATTTCTTGAAACAGCTTAAGGATGATAATAATCATTCGCTGGGCCTTTGTTACGTGCTCGTATTCCGTATTTTTTGGAAGCGGGGCATGACAGTCAACCTCCATTTTAGTTCAAAAAATGGACAGTCGACCTCGCAGTCGACCGCTAGCTGCCATACAACTAGTTTTGAAGTTTGTGCATGTTTCGACCGATACATCGATTACACTTAGAAAAATCACAAATTTGCGAAACCAATTTTCTGAGATGATTAAATACAACTTGTAGAACATTTAGGAGTTTATAAAACAAATCAAAACCACATCAAGACCATAAAAGAGTAGTTTTGATCAAAATCTTCAAAACAGTGGATATAAATATGTATGTGTATATATGTGTGTGTTTGCATCAGTTAAATCATCAAAATTCATCCAATAAGAAGTAGTATAATGTTCAAAATAATCTCAGTATCAAAATAACTCAAATCCAATCGAAAACTTCACAAAAAAAATCACAAAACCAATTTCAGCCATACCCATCAGACCCGAAATTCAAAATCTCAACTCCCACTTCAAACTTGATTCTTTTGATCCAAAAACTCCCTTTACAACTTTTTATACCCATACTCCACTGATTATAATAGTTTACTCATGAATATAAGCAATTATAACAACTATTGATCAGGTTTCACTTCATCAAAAACCCAAAACAGAGTGTATGTCTACATATACACAGTAGTACTATGTTTTTATTCATTTTTTACAATAACCATCATACAACTCAATAAACTCAATCAAATCAGCAAGCATATGAAAGAAAACAACCTACTCATGGTTTCTATTAGGTTCTTTAACAATCTCAAGTCATCTATATAGAATTTCAATCATCAATAGCATAGGTTTCATGAAAAGATTCAATTTTTAACTCATCCATCCATCCATAGTTCATTATATCAATATACAATCCCTAACATGCTTTCTAATTGACAAATCATCACATAAAACATGTATAAAACAATAAGAAAACAGACATATGTCACTCACCTTTTTGAAGAATCAACCGAAATAATAAAGAATAATAAAAGTCCTTCCTTTCGCACGAAACCCAAGATCTTCGCTTTGAAATTCCAAGAAATCAATAATAAGGAAAACCCTTTGTGTAGTACAGCAAAGAGACGGTTGCACTCTCTTTTAAATAGGCCGGAAATTAGGTTTTAGGATTTTTGAATAGGTTTTGTAAAATATCCCTTTTGAATATATCTTTACATATATAAATCCTTATACTTGAAAATTAGATAAAATCATTTCAATTTGAATATAAAAACAAAACCAACACTCTAGATCTGGCCGGCACTGTTGTAAAACCCAGAAAATGAATTTTATAAATTTTGCCTCTATGTGGCAATTTTGCAAAAAGACCATTCTTTTAAGAAATTTGCGAAATACACCAAATCTATCAAAACAAAAAGTAAAATTTTTACCTTTGAGTTGACTAGCAATCATGCACAGCCCGAAAATTCGAAAATATGGAGTTTTACTCCAAGTGGTAATTTTGCACAAAAGTCCATATTTTTGTAATATTTGCAAATAGGTCAAATAATCATAAGAAAAATCCAGAAAATTCACAAATAATACCTACTAATAAATAATGAATTTTCCCAAAATAATTTCTATTTCTAACTTTGAACTTCCCAAGAAAATATTTGCACGTGTTTTGCATGTGTAAGAAGATAAATTTCCGAAAATATATTTATGAAATCACCAAAAAATTATTTTAATTCATTTATTAATCTCAAAAATATTATTTAAAAAATCTAGGGTGTTATTGTACATGATCTATATAATCCACCACTAAGTCTAAATGTAACTTGTTTGTATGTAGCAACCATGTGGTATATAAATGGGACGCATGAAGTGCTACATTAGTTAGGATTAAAATGATTAATAGAATTAAGGATTGACACCACATCGACATCGTCATTGTTCCTATTGATATCGATTATTGGCTAAGTGTTATTGATATTGATCATTGAATATTGTTATTGATTATTGAATGATTGTTTACAACTATTGCATCGTTTATCATGATATTGATTATTGCTATTGTCCCATGTTATTGATTCCTATTGATCCATTGAATTCATTGTTGTATCGTTATTCCATTGTTCCTTGCTTTCTCTACTTGCTGTCCATGACTTGCTCTAAGGACAATTTTTCTTCTCTTTTTAGATAAAGTGTTCATAGGTAATGAAGGAGAATTGCCTGCTGGTCCTGGGTCCTGCCATTTCACTGAATACTGCAAAACACGTGGAAAGTTAAAGCACCACAACAAAATCACATTCATACTAGCAATCTCCGTTTCCAGATCATGTCCAGCCCTGTGGGAACCTTCAGCCCCATCACCATTCCCACCATTCCTGGTCCTGGGTCCTTCCATTTCACTGAATACTGCAAAACACGTGGAAAGTTAAAGCACCACAACAAAATCACATTCATACTAACTGCTCACTACAGAAACATGCTCAATCATTTCTTTTATTTTAGTTTCATGTTTTAATACTCACACTCTAATGTCCAGTCCTAGGTACTCACACTCTAGTGTCCACACCTAGGTTCATTCCCTTTACCATGTTTAACATTACTATTGAAGCGTGCTCGGATACCAAATTCTGTAGCGCCCCGAATTTCCAATAATTAACTTAGAAATACGAGCACAAATTTCCAGAATCAACCTCAATTGTAATCATAAACATAACAACCAAATACAGGAAAATTTAAAACTTTTTATTACATCAACTCTTTTACAAAGCAGAACGGAATTTAAACACTTTGAATTACAATTTTCTCTTTACAATCAATACTTTTACAAGATATGCATAAACACTTGCTAATCTACCACAAGCTCCCAACTCCATCCTAATGGTACCTACCTATAAAATATGAGGCTAGAGATAATCCTAACCCCCAAAACTACAGGGGTCAGCCATAACGGTGTGAGTGATATTCAAAGAAACACAGCTTCAGCGAACATAAAGAATAAATTTATAAATCAACATATTAACATGTAAATACAATGAAACATGAATAGCAATAGTAGAAACATGAATTATAAAGTGAACTAGGTTAAGTGTCGAGTGTACGAGATAAACTCAATGAATAACACAATTAAGAAACACTAATGTATATCCCGACCTCTAATGCATACTTGTCAGAGTCTATGCATCCTACTCTACATAGGTCCGGCGCAAGCCCTTAATGTTCTCCACTTTATAGGGTTTAATCCCTCGCCATGCAACTAACCTACGACAGTGGTTCTTTAAGATTTAGATATCCCGTGAGTATCTAGTCCATGACCCGGTAATCAGTGGAATTAATCCCCCAATGCAAGTGCTCTCACCCCGAAGGCCAGGTAATGAAACTCACACCACAAAAGCACATGGTACCTCATCACGCAAATATCCTATGGATGTCGCCTCGATCCCGATAATCAGGAAGAATAGCCACATCGCAAGTGATTTGGATCCCTGTTCCTCACATCCCGATAATCAGTGAAATCATCTCCCATCGCAAACCACATGAGGCCCCCCTACCCATGTGTGCTCTCATTTCATCACATCTTCAAGTAGTGCCTGTCCTTAGGTTTGTTATTATTAATTACTTTACAATCTCCCTTAGAGTTGATGTACCCCAACCGGACTTAACACAACTAAACTAGGAACGAAGACCCCAACTGGTCACCTTCCACAAAAATCACAACTGCCAGTACACAAGGGTCCCACTCAACCTCTAGAGACTCATAGCTCTTGGATCCTGTATGCAAGGCAAGAAACACTAAGGGAGGGGGGGGGGGGGTGAATAGTGTTATGTAAAAAATAAATAATAATTTAAACTTGACGCAACTGTTAAGTCGACTGGAAACGAAAAACCAGTCAACTAAAATGCCAGATAAAAGATAATTAATCAACTGAAGAACAGCGAGTCTGTTAAGTCAACTTAATACAGAAACCATTCGACTGATCAGACACATATTACAATAAAGTGCAGCAAAATTAAAATTACAAGTTAAAGAATTCAAACCACAGAGAATCAACAATGCTAACACGGTGATATATCCTGGTTCGGTCCTCCTGACATACATCCAGTCCCCAAGCAACCCACTTGAGATTTTTCACTATTCTTGAAAAAAAGTACAAGAATACCCTACGACCTTTGGCAACAACTATGCCAAACCCGTATACCTCTCTCACCACCAGAGAGAGCAATACCCCACTCTACAACCTAGAGTGACACTGACTCTACACCAAGAGCCCTTCTCTCCAACCGAGAGGACCGCTTCACAACCCGAGAGTGAACAACAAAGAAATAGAAGATTACAACACCTAGAGCCTTAATTTTTGAGTGTGCTTTTAGTCTAGAGGCTATAGGTCAACTTCTAATCACAGTCTTGAACGTAATCGTTGTTATGCAAGACTGAAATTAGAGAACCAATTCTAGAGAAGGATGGTACTTGAAAGCTTGAGTTCTTTTTCACAGTTAAAAGAAAAAGACTTGATAAAAATATTGAGAAACCTTTTCCAAGTTCATTCTGAACTTTATTTATAGAGTAATATCTCCAAGAACGTTGGAAAACAGTTCACCAACTTCCAACAAACGACAGGATAAATTTGAGTTTGAAAAATAAATTTTAAACTTCAGAAAACTGTCAAAACAGCTCGAACAGTCGACTGGGTTGCCAAAGGAGTTGACTGGTCAGAGCTTGAGTAAGTTCAGTCTGTTTCGTACTGGAACAGTTGACTGCTTATCAAAGTAAGTCGACTGGTATTTTGACAGCTGAACTTATACAAGCTTGATTTTGACATTTTGATTTTAATAAATCTTATTTTACTTCCTAAGGATGTTTGAGTATGTGCATCAAGGCTTTTACAAATTTTCTAAGACATCAAAGATTACAATGAATTTACAAGACACTCTTTTGAGCTGATTACTTTGGAAATCTTTGAAGCTCTAAATGACTCGTCTTATAGCTTGATCTTGAGCCTTGAAAGCTTCCTTGTCTTGTAGCTTGATCTTGAGTCTAGAAAGCGTTTAGTACACAATGCAAGGGATATGTAAAATAGAACATATGTGTATCGTGTTGTCGTCATCAAAATCAAGAATCTACACAAATTATAACACAAGTTCTTTCTTCATAATTAATTTCAATGTTAACTCATTCATATTACAAATTTTCTTCAATCCAACTCTTTTATGTTCTTACAAACCCAAATGATTTATCGTAGAAATTTGGAATAATTCGTCAATTAAATAGAGAATCAATTTCTCAAAATCTTAGAAAAAAACACGAAGCATTTATTTTGTGAAATCTCTAAATATTTCATTTTCTAAGGTAAAAGAAATTCCAATTTAGATCTTAATTCAAATTAGAAATACAACTCTCTGAAAGGCATAGTAGTATGTAGCAAAACCCTTATTTGAAATATAGAAACAATAATTTATAAGTTTGTAGAAACATCGATTCAAAGAACATAAGTTAAAAGCTCAAATAGAGCGTCTGTCAGTCGACCGCCCAAAGCCAGTATAAAGGGTAGCGGTCGACTGGCATTTGCTCCAGAAACCCCATACCCAGTAACATGGCAGTCGACTGCCAAAGCTAGTACAAGTAGTAGCGGTCGAATGACATGAGGAAAATAATTCAAATAAAAAGCTTGCTGGTCGACCACTGGTTCTAGTTCAAAAATTGTGCGGTCGACCGACATTCGGTCTGGAAAATTACTTCGGCTGAATCAGATTATTGCACACAAGAAGTATATATGTGCATCTATATGTTTGCTTCAATTTTCTTGATAGAATACTGATGGTTCATGTTCATACAGGTAAAAGAATAGTTCTAAGAGTTCAAAATCCATCAACGAGATTAAAATCCTGCTTTTGCTTCAAGAACTTGAAAAAAATTCTAATTTAACCAACCAATACTTGAAATATATGAATATATCGATTGAATTGTAGCGCCCCGAATTCCGAACATAGGAACTCGTACACACTCCAGGATCTTTCTTCAAATGAGTCACAACACAACAAAAATCACTAGAAATTAAAACTTTTATTACATCAAATTGTTATTACAATGTCAATGATTACAACAATTACAATTAATCGTTACAACAAGAATGTATAATAAATTTGGACAGTAACTTTCACTTGGGTTCTTTCCCTTGCTAGAGCGTTCCCGCGATCCCAAGTCGGCAATTCTGCACTGATAACTGTTGGCACGTCAGTTGATTACAATTGACAAAATGCTATATTCGGCTGTCCTCTCTACGCCATAATATAACGATTCCAACATCAACAACAACAAATAATATTTGATGCAAAGAAAAAGGTGATTTCAAACAAGTGTCGGTGTATGCCATGACTTAAACTAATGCGCACACTATGCACACAATGCTCCTAAAGCTAATGCACGCTTGGTTGAAAGATATGCATCCCATACTACACACCCCTCAACCAAATGACGTTCTTCAATTTAATGGGGCTCGATCCCCCGCTATGTATCCTAACCTTGTGCTCTCTCCTATTTCTAATTCCAGTGATGGTGAGGCTGTAGGCCTCTGGTGTGACCCCAGTCACTGCTGTCAATAGTAGTGTCCAATCCTCTTAGTTTTATCCACTATGCCCGAGATCCCAGTCACAGGCTTACCCTGCGTGACTGTAATTAAAATCGGCTTACCCAATATGTTGTTGTACCTACGTCTCCCGGACCTCACCAAAAGTCGATATATGGGCACAAGGGCTCCATTACCAAGTGATTAGAGCAACTCTCGATAGAGTCTAGCTCTTCGGGACATCGTCTAATCCGTCTGTCCACATTAATCGACAATGGACCTGACAGATATAGGATTTCCCCAACTCCGCTACACTCATCCTTACACTAGAATAGAACTTGCAGTCGAGACGATGTCAACACTCCAAACATCCTCAAAGGTTGTTACGGATCATAAAGACATTTCTGCCGAGACAGCAGAGCCCCTAACAGTGTCACCGCTCCCAGGCAGCTCGGGATCCCTGTCTGCATTAAATGAACCTACGGTTGGGGGCAATGATGCCATGCGTCCCCCTGACAGGCGAACATCCTCGCTAGTGCCTGTCCTTATATTCAAACAAGACTAGATCTAGTCCTACCAAAGTATCAAGGCTACCCCCTCTAAGATTAAAGGTTAAGGTTGAAATCAAGATTTGTTTTATCGACCGACTACTCGAACCATCACTCTATCCAACTCTAAATCTTTTAGTTAGGTGATCTATATTCCATAATCAATTCTTAACTTGGTAATCAATTTTCCTTGCCATGATCAACTAGTTCAGTTCCATTTGCATACTCTTTCTACTTAGTCACCCTTATCATTAATGGATCTCAACCCACCCCTCACTAGGGCTTAACTAGCCCTCAAGTCCGGCCCAAGGGTTGACCCGCCTCGGCCCACACTTGGCACGAACCAACGACGAACCGACTCCGTCGATCGCCGCTACCGTCATCTACGCTTGGAGTTCGATTGCAACCTCGGCCCGACCAACAAGTAGCTCCCGCTAAACTTAAAGCTCCATGGTCCTCGGCAAGTGGCAGATCCAAACACAAACCATGGAATCCATCCATGCACGGTGAGTACGTCGGCGCACGAGTCATCTCCTCCAATGCGTTCGATGTGACACGGGTCTTATTCTACCCATCTAGGTGTGTCAACAAGACTTAGTCCTAGAGTCTCAATACTCAGCCAACGTACCCCAACATGGTATACCACACTAGGATTAAGTCCTAACCCATGAATACCCAAATAGGGGTTCTAAGAGTCCTAAAAATGACAATTTAAGATTCCAAACAGCAAGCACACACTTGGCATTTATGCCAAAATAGAGTCATTCTCGGTCCCGTTCCCTTGAGGAATCGCAATCGGGCGCTCCCCATGCTTCTACTCAAGGTAGACAGCAAGTACAAGCACACAATGGGCATGGATTTCATCCCAAAGTGGTTTACAACAGTACCCCACCATCCAATACAATTTCCACTTCAAACATTGAACACCGTTGTCTATATTGCGATCTACAAGCAACTATGGGCTACTCTTAGCAAGAATCTTTAAATAATTTGAGTCCTAAGCCAAGTACACATCTAGGACATGAGTCTTGACCTCAAACAGCAACTCTAAGCCAACAAGATACAAGTTTAGACTCATCTCAATGATCATGGTGCAAAATAGTAAGCTCTAAGATTTATTGTGTTTCTGTCGTCACTTGTAAAAATCATATAAAATTGTACACTTATTCAAATCATGATTTTTCAGTCATTCCAGAAAGATCTATGTGTCTACTAAAACTTCTTTTTTTTTTGATGAAACGGATAGAGTCCAAAGACTCCAGCCATACGATATCAATATAATAAAATCGAGAAGGGTCTTACAAGGTGTAAAACAAAATGACCTGAAAAAACTACATACAAACAGGCAAAACAAGATATACAGACTCCGAGGAATAATAAAAACTAAGCCAGAACAATGCGCTAGGAGTACAATAGGAAACCAAACAATAATAAACCAAAGTCGATCCGCGCTAGAGCTCTGGAGAGGTAGATAGAGACTGGGACAGCCGCACCTAACACTCGAAACAGCAACGAGAATGCATCATAACAGTGAGCGCCAGTCAGCTGGGCTCCGAAGAAGCTCAAAGAAAGCGCCAATGAGACGACGCGCTCCCTCTCCATGAAACATCTCAAAGCAGAGCATCCAGTCCAAAAACACACCACCACTGGATCCAGAATGGGCAGTAAAGAACATAGTAAAAAGCTCTAAACAATTGAGCTCAGCGAAGTTGGATACAGAACGAGCTGATCCCAAGCAATAGAGCACAGTATTGACCTTGCTGGACATCATTGGCCCCAAGATACCATGCCAACTCAAAGGACAGAAATAAAACCGAACAACATCGACCTGGCTAAGAAAAGCAGTGCACCATCGATAAACCGATGACAACCAAAACACTAAGAAACGCTAGAATACCGCAGATATAAAACATAGATTCCAGCTAACCTTCCCAACAACAAAACAAGAACATAGATAACAGATGTTAGAACGTACAGCTACACAGCCACAAGAACAAAAAACAGCCCATCGAAGAGCATTCACACATAGATATAACTAAAAGTAAAAAGCTCTAAACAATTGAGCTCAGCAACGTCGGATACAGTACGAACAGATCCCACACAATGGGAAGGCAAGACCAATAGTACCAGATAAGACATCAGGATTAAGAGAAGAGGGGAAACAACCCATAGCAAAACTAGCAACCAAAAAACGGTACACCTTCCCAACGTCAGCGCTGCCCAAGAAACAGAGTCCAAAATAAATGCCTGCGGCATAACAAGAGTAGTCGACACTACCCTTCAGCCTGCAATCATAAACAACCAAAGAGGAAATTAAAGTCCAAACCTCTAAGCAAACAATAGAATCCACCAAAAAAAAAAAGAACGAGAGATATCCAACAATACAGTAAAAAGTAGAAATTGGAACAGAACTTTAAATAGCATTGAGATTAATAAGAACATGGTAAGCTCGCTCCAATCTATCAAACATCATATTTTTTCTAGCTTCTTCCTTCAGGGAAGAGGACCAAAAGTTGAATAAGAGAAGGAATTCATAAGATAACTCACGAGATGGCTTATAAACATGCCGGAAAATTCTGTGATTTCTTTCTCTCCAAATGATCCATAGAATAATTTGGAATGAAAAGATCCAGGATTTGTGAAAGCAACGGTTAGGAGGACGCTTAGTCCAGCATTCGAAAAGACTGATCGGAATTTCGGACACTTCCCAAGCTAGAACGGTAATTTTCCAAAGGGGCAATGTGTAAACGCACTCTATAAACAAGTGGTTAGCATCCTCGAAGGATGAGGCACACAGAGGACACAATTGGCCCCAAGCGAGGTTTCGCTTGTTGAGTAATTCCACGGTAAGGAGTTTGTTGTTGATTGCTAACCACACAAGGATCTTCACCTTCATCGGAGCACAAGATTTCCAAACAAGGTCGAAGAACGGGGATTTGATCCCTCTGAAATTGAGGAAAAGATAGAAAGACCGGACTGAAAAGATCTTAGAAGAATTCCATCGCCAGAGGAAGTCCTCCTTATCATGCCAGTCCACGTTGTTAATAACTTCGAGAAAGTTATCAACAACTGGACCTAAATGGGGAGGGAAATCAGATAAGAGAGGAATCGACCATTCTCTTTGCGCTACACCATTGTAAAAGTACTCAGAAACAAGAGCCAGCGGATTGGCAGCAAGACGGAAGATAGCAGGAAAGGCGGTAGCTAACGAAGACTCACCTATCCATATATCGGACCAGAATCTGGTCCTGGATCCATCAGTACAAACGTGGCTTAAACCACATTGGAAAGCCTCAGCAGCTTTCCAAATCCCTTTCTAGAAGGGGGAGGAATTCCTATGCGGACGATCCGGGAAACTCCACCAATCATTGGCCACATAGTTATTGGCTTTGATGCTTTTAATCCAAGGGAGATCCTCCCTTTTGAGGAATCTCCAAATCCACTTACCCAGCAAGGCCAGGTTTTGGTGTCTGAGGTCTAATACCCCTAAACCACCTGCCATTTTAGAAGAGCAGATGAGTTTCCAATTACAAAGATGCGAGCCGGGATGGTAAACAGATGAACCTGACCAGAGAAAATTGCTTCTGGCTCGGTCTATTCTTTTGATAACCCAGGATGGGAGGAAGTAGAAAGACATCATGTATAGGGGGATAGAAGAAAGTACTGAGTTGAGCAAAATTAATCTGCCTCCACGAGAAACTGTTTCCCTGACCAAACCGAAAGTCTGGATTTGACCTTGTCTAACATCGGAGACCAGTCCGATCTATGGAGTTTGCCCTACCTTAGAGGAATTCCCAAATATGTAATAGGAAAATGAGCTACCGGACAGTTGAAGAACGCGGATATCTCATCCTGCCTGTTAGGAGACCCTCCCAACCAAACAACCGACGATTTCTGGAAATTAATAGTAAGACCAGATGCCAGTTCAAAGCAATAGAGAAGCAGTTTTAAATTTCTGAGTGTGAGGGTTAGGTTTGGCCAGGATAATGGTGTCGTCGGCGTACTGAAGGTTCAGTACTCCATTGAAAGAACGAGACTCTCCCAGTCCTTCGATGACCTGGGCGTCCCAGGCATTGCGAAGAAGTTTACTGAAAACGTCAGCAACAAGAGAGAATAACAGGGAAGACAGAGGGTCACCTTGCCTGAGGCCCCGTTTGATTTTAAATTTGTGACCCTCTGATCCATTAATGAGGATGGACGAGGTACCCGCAAACAGGCTGGATTTAATCCAAGCAATCCATTTGGGACCAAATCCCCTATTGATAAGGATGTCGAGAAGGAAATCCCAAGACACGTTATCGTACGCTTTTTGAAAATCAAGTTTGAGGAGAATTCCTTCAGATCTGGAATTGTGACAAGAGGAAATGATTTCCTGGGCCGAAGCCACGCTATCCAGAATAAAACGATCTTTAATAAAGCCTGACTGAGCCGAATCAATAAGAGGAGAAATCACATCTCCCAGTCTAGCCGACAGAACCTTCATTATGATTTTGAACGTGGTGTTAATAAGACTAATCGGTCTAAAATTAACCACAGAGTTCGCTCCTAATACCTTAGGAATGAGAACGATATGAGCGTAGTTGATACGGTCAAAGGAAAAGGATCCTAAGTGAAGCTCGGTAAACATACGATAAAGGTCATCTTTCAACAAATTCCAGAACTTTTGAAAGAAAAAAGCAGGAAAGCCATCTGGGCCTGGCGCTGCGTCGCTTTTTAAAGCGAAAACCGCCACCTTGATTTATTCTAAGGAGAACGGTGCTTCAAGAGAAGAGAGATCGGAAAGATCATCTCCGTACAGGTGAGACCAATCCAAGCTAAGAGCTCTCGGTTTGGCCAAACTAATGAGGTTTTTATAGAAACTGAGGAAGGATTGATGAATCTCTTCGTTAGTAGAGAGTTCATTTCCCTCATGAATGATAGAAGAGATGTGATTACATCTTTGTCTGTGGGAAGCAAAGTTATGGAAAAAAGCAGTAATTCAATCACCCTCTTTGAGCCAACGAAATTTGGCTCGCTGGGCCCATTTCACATGATCCTGAAGAAGAATATCGGCGTATTCTAGTTTGCACGACTTCCGCTCGTTGAATAATTCAGACGAGATCGGCCCCTGCTCCTCCATTTTGTCTATTGATTCAATGGAGGAGAGGTAAACTTTTTTAGAAAGTTGGTGTTGAATTGCCTTTCGTTGTGCCAAATTTTACAACCGTATTTTATCGCGTGAAGTTTAAGAAGGATAGATCCTAAATCAGAAGATCCTGAAATCAACGAAAGGCAATCCGAAACTAGATTAACAAAAACTTGGTCTTGCAACCAAAATTTTTCGAATCTGAACTGGTGCTGACGAGGGAAGTGAAAGTCAGAGTGTAATGCAATAGGCACGTGATCAGAGGAGGGGTTAGGTAAAGCTAAGGCAAAAGAGTTATGAAAACGGTTAATTCAATCATTGGAAACCAAAAATCTATCGAGCTTCGCCATCGATGGATGATGGCGGAGGTTCGACCAAGTAAAGGATCTACCTGATAATGGGATATCGGACAGCTGCAATGCTTGAATGCATTCGTTGAATCGAGGATTGCCAATCGACGAAAGATTAGACCTCTCGTTAGCAAATCTCGTGACATTAAAATCGCCACAGAAGATGCACAACCCAAGAGAATGGGGCAATAGGGAGAGGAATTCGCTCCAAAATAATGGTCTACCTTCAAGGGACGAAGGGCCATAAACTGAAATAACCGTGAGGTTGGTGTTAAGGGGCAACCAATGAAGCTGAACAATGAGGAAGAAGGTGAGACGTTGAATCGATATAATAGAGAAAATAGCTTCTTTAACACCGAAGAGGATCCCTCCCCTAGACCCAATCGCATCTAGAGAGATCCATTTCGAAATAAAGGACCCTCCGATCGATCTAAGAATGGAGGGAGAAGGGACCTCGATTTTGGATTCTTGGAGGGAGATGAGATCGCAGTGCGACGAAGAAATCAATTGAAGGACCACTCTTTATTTATCGGGACAATTCAGACCCCTAATGTTCTGAGAGACTGTAATCATTGAAGACCTTTGAACTCCTTAACTCTAGAACGTTCTTTTTTCCTGATGGTAGACGCTACCTTAGAGGGTGATGCTACCGATAGAAAACCTAAATCGGAAGAAATGGACAATAATTCGCTATCAGAACAATGATCGAATTGGAGGAGAAAAAATCGATCCAAGAGGAGGTTCAGCATCTACAAAAGAAGAGGCTGACTGGCTAAACATCGAATCGTGCCGATGGACCGATGCATCTAATCTAGCTCGACAGGCGAGCACTAGATCGGATCAACCGGGAGTTAGAATTAGAAATAATGGAGACGCTATCCTTAGATCGAGGAACGGGCAAACTCCCGAACTCGGATAGAGCGTAATCAGGCACGTTCAAAGATGAGCAGCCAACAACGGGAGAACACGATGAAGGTAATTTAAAAGTGCCGGAGTCAAAAACACACTCCTCCGACGGAAATAGGTCAGAATAGAAAGAAGCACTGAAATTTGGAACAAAAACACTTAAGGTGGCGTGCATCGCAATCCTAATGTCAGAAGAAACAGCGCCACTCTTAACCGATAACAGAACGAAAGAATGAGAGAAGAGGCACCAGTTACTAAACTGACGGCCTTGGAAGAGACTAGGCAAAACTAGCCGCAAAGAAAAGGAATGTAAATGCACTGCATCAAATAAGGAAAATTGACACAAAAAAACCAATAGACTAACCTTGCTGTTGGCAAAATCCTTTTTCCGGTCCTCTTCTTCAGCATCCAACAAGTTGTCGAGGTCAGTCCACTTAGGAGCTAGGGATGCTTTATCAGATTTGACTTTGATCTGAGGTAAGGCCGGATCGTCAGCCGTAATAGAAGAGAAATGCGCCTGCTGTAGAAACAGCTGCCAATCGGACGCGAAGTGGGGATTAACATCCCACTTGGGCCACTGAGAGGGATCAGAACGCTTGGTGGAAGTAGGGGAAACCAGGGAAGTATTTAGTGATGATGAAGACGAGAGCTTAACCTCTAGAGAAACCACAGATGGGGCATTAGTAACAGGATCAGCTTTCGGACTAACCGATGCTTTGGTAATAGACTTGGCAGGGACTTGAGAAGAGAGATCCGGGTTAATCCAAACAAGATTTGGAGGTTTAGCAGGCGAGATCATCGACTTGCCAGTAGGAGCGAAAGGTTTTTTAGAAGGATTGAACTTTTTCTTTACCGCGGCTTTCTGCGGGGCCTTCCACTGGGACTTGGAAGAAGAAACTGAACTGGGGTGGAACGATGGGGGGATGGGGGAGGCGATGGTGCTCGTCTTCGACTGAAGAGAGGAACTAACTATACCAGCACCCTTTAGAGGAAGGGGGCGAATGGTATTGAACAGATACAGGGAAGGAAACCAGGCCATCTTGAAGCACGAAAGCCTCGATGCGCTCTTGACAATCCGAATGTCAAAAACCGCTTCCACTTGCATACAGCCAGAAGCGAGTTTAGAAGCCGAAGAGATGCTAGAAATTTGACCCACACAACACGCCAAATGCCCCATTCTATGCAAAGAGTCGCAAAATGGAGGCAAACCTAGTAAGGTCACCACTGTCGAGATCAGATTGGGACCAGACTTCGGGGGAGAAACTTGAATCCATTTCCGAATAGTCAGAGTAATCGACCCAATAGCTAAAGAAGCTTTCTCAATCAGATCCTGAAGCAACTTCGGGGACGGACAGCGAATAATGACGTCTCCATTGGAACAAGAACAAAGAAACCAATCCCAGTTCTTCACATTACACGAATTACTGAGGAGAGAATTGAGAGTAAAAATAGGAACAGAACCTCCGTCAAAAGAAATGGCACCATAAGTGTCAAAAGATTTTAAACGATCCGATAGGTCTGAGGGAGGGATGAACACCTTAAAGACATCCGGCTTGATAGCAGAAGACGGGAGAGACACCTTCTCTTTAGAAGGAGGAGCCAAAGTCTCTTCAATTCGATCGCTCGAAGGGGGCGTAGGGAGCAGAGGGGGTCTAGAAGATTTTTTCTTTTTGAGTTTGGGGAAGAGAGAGGGTTCCGCAGATAGCTTACGTTGTAAAGCCAGGAAAATCGATCGCCGCAAGAACCTGCTCCAAGATCGGAACTCCGATAGACATACCCAGCAACCTCTGAAGAGCGAAGCACTTGGGTCGCGAATGACCCTCTTTGAGGCAAAAGAGGCACTTCATGGAAGCAACACAGTATTTTTTGATGTGACCAGATTGTAAACAGCGGAAACAAGTGATGAGAGAACGGTGCGATTTCAGATTGGGGAAGAGAGTAGGAGATGGGGACCTAGAGAGAGAATGGCGGGAAGAGAGCAAAGGGAAATTGCTCGGAAGCTTCGCATAACCAGGTCTAAGGAACCCAGATGGGCTAGGCCCTTCCGAGGAACTCAACGGGTGACCTGTCCTTTTTTTTGAATTTTTTTTAACTACTTGCACCCATGAAAGATCCATGGGCTATCTCACCAACAAGCAAAAGGCCCAAAAGCTCCGCCAAAAACTCACGAAAAGCGAGAAAACAAAAAGTACGCCACTACGAGGGCAGCAGAGAAGCTCAGAAACACCTCTGAGAAGGCTCTACTGAAGCTCACACAGAACTCAAAAAATAGCGAGAATAAGGAGTTACTAATGGAGAGGTGAACAATCCACTAATAGAACAGAAACTTCCAATAGGAGAAGTGGAAGAATATAGCTAAGAAAGCTAGAACAGCAACATAACGTCACTAAGAAACAGCAAGACGAGCTCTCTCAAGAGGGCAACTCGAAAAGATAGAAACCCAAAATCACCGATGCCAAAACAGCACCGCAATTCGGAAAAAAACACTGGCAACAGGCCAGCAGAAACGAACCACGCAACCAAAAGAATGAATGAAAACCAGCCAGAGAGAAAGATAACTTACAGTGATAAGCCTCTGACCAAACTTACCGATAGCGAGGAACGAAACGGCAGGGGAGGATGCCTCGCCAGGCACGAAGACAACGCCAGAAGACCGCGCACCTGTTGAGAAGGGAAAGAAACTGACTTGTCGGTGCTCCACCGAGGCTCACCAGCAACAGGCAGGGGGATAGATGCAGCCAGCGACCGACGAGGCCACCAAAATGGGCAGGGCACACCGGAGAAAGGGGGGAACAGGAAAAAGCGAAATAGGGGAACACACGAAAAGGGTCTGGAGAGCTTGATGAGAGGAAACAGATTAATGAAGGAGGAATAAGGAGGAGATAAGTAGAGAGCTCGGATCTGTAGGGAATAGGAAGAGAGAGAGGAGAGGAAAAAAATCGCCTCAGAGGAATCAGATTGTATTGATATTTCTTAGTTTCAAGTTCCTTCATACAAGGTCGTTTACAAGGTCTTATGGTCTCATCTTTAACAAGTGTACAGACTTCCAGAACAGCAGATCAGATCAACACAGTAATGGGATAAAAATCCATTTAAAATAGCATAAGGTGTCAGATCATCATGAAATTTTAGAATATAGTTCCTGACACATGATGTTACAACACTTCCAAAAATTAAGTGATTCTACCAAGTAGATTTCCAATTATGTCCTTTTGAATGTCAGTAACAACATCAGTTCTGTTTACTAAAACATCTAGCTCAGTTTGCATGATTTTATTGACATAGCTACAGTTGTCCAAATCTCATAAAATTTGAAACTTAGGTCTTAGATACATCCAACAGTGACATACTAAAATTTCAGATCATTCCCAAAAGCATGCAGTGAGATACAAGTCATTCTTTCCACAATAGTGACAATAAAAACTGCTTCTTTCTATTCTGACCAGCATGCAATTTCGTAATTTATTCTAATAGCAAGAAAAATAAAAAAAATCTAGAAAAATTACTGAAGGTGTACGACACCTATATGATCATCCTCTAAATATTTTAGATCAAAATACCAAGTAGTGTTCATGCAATGAGCTACGGACTGACAACAAAAATTCAGTCTTTTAACAGGATTATCTGGTTTGGATTACTTAACACAAAACGAGTTATTCAAGTTCATTCTTAGGGCATGCATGTCATTTTTCAGTCATCACAAATATCATTCAACCATAGAAAATAACCATAAGGTTAGAAACACCCACCTTGATGAGTTTGATGGAAGGGAGAGATCCTACAAGCTCCTAGCTCCTTGATATGCCTTCTTGCTCCTTGGTTCCTCCTCTTTGTCTTCTCTTCTTCTCCTTAGCTTCTCTCATTCCAAATCAGTAGCAAGGGTGTAGAGGGTAAGGTTTAAAGGAGTAGAAGATGGCTTAATTGTAGGGAAAGATGAGAAATGGAGCTTGGATGAGATGAGGGAGTTTTAATAGAGGATGGAGAATGAATGTGGATGGATTTTTGATAGAGGGGTGAGGGAGAAAGTGAGAGGGATGCATTGGGGGAGAATGGATGTGGAGTGTAGGAGTGGAGAAGAACTCATCATGAGTCAAATTGAGTTCAAAAAAACCTTAACCCTAGTTATCTTTTCCCTCCTTCTTTCCCTTCTCAAAACTTGGCTGGATTTGGCTTGTGCATGTGCACAAGTATTTTTTTTTTTGTTACATGCCATGGTACACTACAAGTGTTGAGTTAAACTAGGGTTAACTCGAGTTTAATCGGGTCTAGTTGAAGCTTAAGAGTTAATTCCATACTAAAGCTTCAAAAAGAAAAATAAGTAAATAAATATAGCATTTTAGTGCTTAACAAAACATACATATATTCATACGAAAAATCTGGGTTGTTACATGAATAATTTGTAAAAGTGCTAAATATATGTTGTTTTATCAAACCCAATTCCTGTATCAATCAAAACCCGTCATAACATTCACAAAATCTCCAAAAAACCAACTTCGGCCTATACACACAGACCCAAAATCTAAAAAATCCAATCTTTACTTATGTTTTTGATTTCTACTATCAAAATCCGCATCACATGATTGTTATACACACATCACTCTACTGTTAATTAGTTATACTTGGTTGTCTACTCAAAACTCCACAAACAATCAAGCTTTAATCAATGAAAAACTCAAAACTGAACTACTCTGGTATGAACAGTAACCTGAAATTCACTATGCACACCAATTTCATATAACTTGATAGCAAATCAATTTTTCACATGATCAAACAAGTCTAAATTAGTGTTTTCATGAGTAGTACTAAGTCTTTGTGGTTCTTAATCAATCATACATGAAAACCAACCATTAATCTATATTCTTTATCATACAACTTACTTTTAAATCCTTCATTCAACAAATCTATCCATCAAATCAATATATGATCTTCTAGCATGCATCTTCTACATAATCATCATAGTCAACACATATATAACAAAGCAAGAAAGTAGAGTATCACCCACCTCAATGAAGAAACCAATGAAGACGAAGAAATAATAATAAGAAAAGCTCATTCGCAAAAATTCACGATCCTAGCTTCGAAACTCCAAGAAAACCAATAATAAAATTACTCTTGCTTGAATACAGAAAATAGGCAGGCTGTGATAGCCAATATATAGGCCGAAAATCTGGAGTAATTAGGGTTTTGCAATCTTTTGGAAATATCTTTTAACAATTTATTTATTTACATATATGAATTCTCCTTTAAAATTTACTTATATTTATCAAATAAATTTGAAATAAAATCAAATCCTCTTACTACTGAGTTGGTTGGCCGTCAAGCATACCCCAGAAATTGGAAAATTTTCGAATTTGTACTCCAGGTGGGAATTTTGCACAAAAGTCCCTCTTTTGTAATATTTGCAAACATGTCATAAAATATCTGTAAAAATCCAGAAAATTTAGAATAATTATTTACTAATAAATATAAGATTTCCTAAATAAAGTTTCTGACTTTTCAATTTCCAAGAAAAATATTTGCATGTATTTTGCACGTGCAAAAAGGTAAATTCAAGAAAATATATAATAAATCACAAAATTCTCAAATAGTTATTTATTAATGCCAAATTCATATTAAATTTTTTTAGGGTGTTACACTATATCCGTCAGGTCTAATGTTGATCAATGCGGGTAAGGGACTTAGAGACTGCTTTGTGAGTGAACTCTGTGGGGGCTCTAAAATAATATCCTCGGCGAGGAGTCCTAGCATCCGTATATCAGCTTTTGGTGAGGTCCGAGAAGGCGGAATTACCGCAATATACTATGGGTTCAGCCGTGATGGAGTAAGCCGTATGACTGCGACCCCAGGCATAGTGGGTAAACACGGTAGTGGACACCACTACTACGGCGGTGACTTGAGTAACCCAGATGACTGCAACCTCATCATCACTAGAGTATCATAGACAAGAGAGAGCACAAGAGTAGGATGCATAGCGGGGAATCAAACTCCATCAATTGAAGAATGTCGTTTGGTTGGGAAATGTGTAGTATGGGATGCATATCTCTGCAATCTGGCGTGCATTAGAATAAGAGCATCGTGTGCATCTTGAGTGTGCATTAGATTAGGCCATGACATACACTGACACTTGTTTGACATCACTTTTTCTTTTGCATCAAATTTTGGTTGTTAAGGTTTGGAATTGCTATATTATGGCATAGCGAGGGTCGCTGTATTATATCATTGCGTCAGCTGTATTTAACTGACGTGCCTACAGTTTGGTGAGTTTGCAGGACTACCTTATCATGGGGAGCACGGGAAGACTCGAGCCGTGGAAAGCATCCAAGTGGAAGTTTACTGTCCAATTTTATTGTATATTCATGATGTATCAATTTACTGTAATTTTTGTAATAACATTTTGATATAATAAAAGTTTTTTAATTTCCAGTGATTTTGTTGTGTCGTGACTCATTTGAAGAAAGATTCTAGCTTGTGTTCTGAGTTCCAGTCTTAGGAATTTGGGGCGCTACAGAGTTGGTATCAGAGCTGACTTCAAATTGTAGTCTAACACAACAGAAAATTAGACTTGGATGCCTCGGTAGAGTCAAGTTTAGTTCGACAGTGGGATGATCGTAAATCATATTGTTGCATTTTGCAACTTATATTTATGATTTTTCCTATGTCTGACCTAACCCCACTGTGATTATTCCTTTACTAACTATTATGGTGCAATTGGATGTCGAGGAGGCAAAATTGCAACCGAATGTCTAGAAGGCAAACCTGCAGCCAGGGCGTCGATAGAGGCGAGCGCACAATCCAAGGATGGGAAGATTCTAGCGACTACAACCAGGAGTAAGGTTTCGAAGGAAGTTAAGGGAATACCAATTGTACGAGATTATCTTCTCATATTTAGAGGAGTTACCGGGCCTACCTCCCCCCCAAGAGATGTAGAGTTCATCATCGTGATCCAACCAGGCAGTGCACCCGTATCAAAGACGCCGTATCATATGTCACTGGTGGAACATAATGAAGTCAAGAAGGAGATAGAGGAATTGCTGCTAAAGGGACTTATCAGGCCTAGTGACTCACCATGGGGAGCGCTGGTACTACTGGTCAAGAAGAAGGATGGGTCATCAAGGATGTGTATCGACTACCGGGAAGTGAACAAAGTCACAGTCCAAAATAAGTATCCAATTCCCAAAATCAGTGACTTGTTCGATCAGCTACAAGGAGCCATAGTGTTCTCGAAGATCGATCTATGATCAGGTTACCATCAGGTCCATGTCAAGGAGGAAGATGTACTTAAGACAACTTTTAGGATGTAGCATGGATACTGAGTTTTTGGAGTGACCAACGCTCCAACACTCTTCAAGGATTGGATGAATAGGGTCCTGCAACCATTAATCGACTTATTTGTGGTGGTCTTTATAGATGACATTCTGGTGTACTCTAAGACAGAGGAGGATCATGCCAGGCATTTGACTGCAGTTCTAAGCAAGCTTCAGAAGCATGAGTTGTACGCGAAGCTGTCCACGTGCAAATTCTGGAAGTCAGAAGTAGCTTTCCTCGGCCATGTCCTTTCTAAGGAGGGAGTGGCCACTGACCCACAAAAGATCGAGGCTGTGAAGGATTGGCCTCAACCAAGGACGGTGAAGGAAGGAGTTTTTTGGGTTTGACCGGGAATTACAAGAAATTCATTTATGATTATGCTAAGATAGCGATGCCACTCAAAGCTTTGACCAAGAAGAATAAGAACTTCGAGTGGACCGGGAAGTGTGAAGGGAGTTTCCAGGAGCTGAAGAACCGATTGATATCAATACCGATTTTTGTCTTACCTCAACCGGATAAAGGGTACGTGATCTACAACGATGCATCTCATTTGAGTTTTGGATGTGTTCTAATGCAATAAAGGAAGGTTATTGCCTACGGATCGAGGCAGCTCCGAACACATGAGAAGAACTATCCCACACATGATATGGAGTTGGCTGCTATAGTTTTTGCCTTGAAGATATGGCGACATTATATCCACGGAGCGAAGGTGGAGATGTACATAGACCACAAGAGCATAGAGTATATCTATCAGCAGAATTTGAGGCAGAGGCAATGGTTGGAAGTGTTGGAAGATATCAGGTCGGAGATTTTGTACAATCCAAGGAAAGCCAATGTGGTGGCAGATGCGCTCAGTAGGAAGAGGAGTATTGCTATGATGATTGCAACCCGGAAGGAGCTAGAGGAAGAGATAAGGAGAGCCGGTATCGAAGTGATTTCTCAAGGATTGGGTGCTATGTTAGCTCGATTAGAGCTCCAACCAAGTTTGAAGGACCGAGTGAAGAAGAGTCAAGAAGGTGATACGGAGATCCAAGCACTCAAGGAGCAAGTGAACGAAGGAATACTTCCTGAGTTCAATGTTAAAGAGGGAGTGTTGTGAATTGGAGATCGGTTGTGTGTGCCAGAGGTGGAGGATCTTAGGGAGGAAATCTTGAAGGAAGCATACACCACTTTGCTTGCAGTTCATCCGAGCAGCACGAAGATGTATCGAGATGTGAAACAATTCTATTTATGGGCCGGAATGAAGCGAGATATAGTAAAATTTGTGGCTACATGTCTCACTTGTTAGAAGGTAAAGGTAGAGAGTCAGAAGCCCGGAGGGTTACACAGCCATTGCCTATTCCAGAATGGAAGTCGGAGAATATCAGTATGAATTTCATCACAGGATTACCAAGGAGTTCCAGAGGGAATGATTCCATTTGGGTTGTTGTGGACCGACTAACGAAATCAACACATTTTCTACTGGTAAGGACAACCTGGTCTTTGGAGAAGTTGGTGGAGGTCTACATTCAGGAGATTGTGAAGCTACATGGTGTACCAGTATCTATAGTTTCTGACATAGACGCGATATTCACCTCACGATTTTGGAAGAGTCTACAGGCAGCACTGGGGACAAGGACAGATTTCTGTACAACTTTTCACCCCTAAACTGATGGACAAATAGAAAGGGTAAACAGTATTTTGGAGGATATGCTTTGGGCATGCATCTCGGACTTTGAAGGGAGTTGGGAGAAGCATCTAGCGCTGGTTGAATTTTCTTACAACAATAGCTGCCAGACTATTATCGGGATGGCTCCATTCGAAGCACCGTACGGGAGGAAGTGAAGGACACCTGTATATTGCTATGAAGTGGGCGAAAGGTAGATGTTCGTACCGGAGATTGTACAGCAGACCACGGAGAAAATTGAATTGATCAGAAAGAGGCTACAGATCGCGCAGAGCAGGCAGAAGAGCTATGCCGACACACAACATAGAGAGCTAGAATTTGAGGAAGGAGATTCCGTATTCTTGAAAGTCTTGCCGACCAAGGGCGTAAGTCAGATTTGGAAGGGTTGGAAAGCTGGCCCCGAGGTACATTAGACCCTACAGGATCTTGAAAAGGATCGGTAAGGCAGCATAGAGGTTGGAACTACCCGCTGAGTTAACCCAGCTGCATGATGTTTTCCATGTCTCCATGCTGAGGAAATACGTGCCAGACCCGAGTCATCAACTGGCCGAGATTCCGGAAGACTTGCAAGTGGATCTCTCTTATGAGGAACGACCAGTAAAGATACTAGATCGTCAAGGGAAAGTGCTGAGGAGAAAAGTCATTCCGATGGTCAAGGTTCTTTGGAAGAATCAATTCGTCGAGGAGGCGAGTTGGGAGCTAGAGAGCCGAATGCAGAAGACCTTCCCGGAGTTATTTATGTAATTTTCGTTCTTTCCTCCCCACCAAACGTATTTCTGAGGACAGAACTATTCTAAGGAGGGAGTGTAGTAACAACCCCAAATATTATATATATATATATATATATATATATATATATATGGTTTATTAAGCACAAAAACTATATTTTATTTTGAATGGAATTATTAGTGTGAAACTTTTCATGAAACAAAAATATATATCTCATTTTTGGAGTTGGGCTTGAGAAGCCCAATGAGACATGAACCAAAAAAAAAAAATTGAAATGGACTTGGCCCATGCATAGCCGGCCAAGCTTGAAATGGTGGGAAGAGCTAGGGTTGAAGGGTTTTGCTTTGAATTCAAAAGATTCCTCAGGATGGAGTTGGGAACCTCAGGGGTTTTGTTCACTCCTACACTCCACCTCCCCTCCCCTCCAATGCATGCAGCCTTCATACTCCCCCTCTCTTTAATCCTGGCCAAGAACCCCCACCACTCTCTTTAATCCCCTCATCAAACTCTAACTCCATTTTCTTGTCTCTGCTCCAATCTCAAGCTATCTTCTCCATTCTAAACCACTCCAAATCCCCCTCCTACACTTGAGTTGCTATTTTGGAAGCACGAAGGACAAGAAGGATTCAAGAGGAACCAAGGACAAGGAGTCAAGGAAGCAAGGAGTGCAAACAAGGAGCAAGAACAAGGAGGCAAGTCTTGGAGAGTGCATTGCGTCTACAAACAAAGAAGGTGGGTGTTTCTAAACCTTTGTGGTGTTTAAATTTGTGTGGTGAAATCTTGATGTGGTCTTGACAGCATGTAGGTTATGAAGTGTGTGATTGAGTGATAAAGTTCGTTGCATGCTAGTTTTATTGATGGAAGACTAGATAAAAACCTAGTAAAAAGTTAAACAGAAAAGTGTTTTAGGTATGGATGTTATAACTTCAAAAATACTTTGAGTTTGAAGTTGAAATTTTAAACTTAGAATCTTATGCATATTATAAACCTTCCAAATTCATAATTTTTGGGATTTATTTGCTATTTTAATTAAATACGAACTTGGATATTGACTGTGCAGAAAACAGATTTAGCTTAGGTTACCATGTAGTCTAGTTTCTTTGTCCAAATATATTAATTGACCACAAGGCATAGAGCGTGTCTCCCTTGTATAGTTCAATCTTTCATTTCTTGATGTCTTAGTATACATACTAAAACAAATGAGATCAATATCTTATATTGACTCATTTGAGCATGACCTTGCATTTCGCAATCTCACTCAATCAAAGTGCCCATAGATATCGCTCCTGTTATGTAAGAGAGATAAATCCTATCTAAGTCACTCACATCCCTCCATATGATTTGTAGTATATCCAATAGTTGACATTATAATTACCTTATGACAGACAACGTTTGGCGGCATTAAAACATATAACTTCCCATGTTGGGAACCATAGTAACTTCAAGTTAAAGGACCACGTACACCATGGTCACTGTGAGAACCTCTAATGACACTCACTTAACGATCCATGCACGTTCTCAAGGTGGGTCAGTCTAGTACATTATTACTCTAATATATACCCATGTGAAGACTTGATATCTCATATCCATGACCCATGAGAATGGTCATCAGTCTACGCACGCACTAGTCTCAATGTATTATCGTTGTCCTAATTCAAAATCATACTTGACTAGGGACATTCAAGAACAGTGTTCTTATTTTAGCCATTAGGATCTCAAAATTAATTCAAGCACTTGATATCCCATAATATTGAACTTACTATTCTAAGGAATTCATTATGTTCATTTAATTCATAATAAGTGACACAATAAATGAAATGCCTAAATATGAAATAAATGTCATGATACAATATAAACTAGTAATGTCAATACATAACTGTCCTTAGGGCATACACCAATAATTTTCCACTTGCACCTAAGCCAATCAGACATACATATAATGCCTATAGATCTAGTGTGACCCTCATCCTTTCGATGTGCAAGAGGCTTTATCAGTGGGTCAGCGATGTTATCATCTATCGGTACTCTGTATATCTTCATATCTCCTCTATCGATGATCTCTCGAATGAGATGGAAGCGCCTAAGTATATGTTTGGATCGGTGGTAAGGTCTAGGCTCTTTAGCTTGTGCATTGGCCCTATTGTTATCACAATAGAGGTCCACCGGGTCAACAATGTTAGGAACTATAACAAGTCTAGTGATGAACTTTCTTATCCAAACGGCCTCCTTTGCTGCGTTGGAGGCAGCAATATACTCAACCTCTGTGGTAGAATTAGTTACTGTCCCTTGTTTCGAACTCTTCCAGCTCACAGCTCCACCATTTATGCAAAACATAAAACCCGATTGTAATTTGGAGTCGTCCTTATCGTATTGGAAGCTAGCATCAGCGTAACCCTTTACAACAAGCTCTTTCTTGGCTCCATATACCAAGAATGAATCCTTAGTCCTTCTTAAGTACTTAAGGATGTTCTTGACAGTAGTCCAATGACTCTCACCGGGATCTGACTGGTACCTACTCATTATGCTCAAGGCATATAAGACATCTGGATGAGTACATAACATGACATACATGATAGATCCAATTACATATGCACATAGAATCTTAGTCATGCGGTCCCTCTAATGTTCAGTTGTAGTACATTGAGCCTGAGACAGACTTACACCATGCGACAGACAGAAATCCTTTTTTGGACTCTTGCATATTAAAACGTTTCAATACTTTGTCTATGTATGTACTCTGACTCAGGCCAAGTAATCTTCTTGATCTATCTCTATAGATCTTGATGCCTAATACATAGGTAGATTCACCCAAGTCCTTTATAGAAAAGCATTTTCCTAGCCAAGTCTTTATAGACTGTAAAGTAGGGATGTCATTCCTGATGAGTAGTATGTCATCTACATACAATACCAGAAAGACAATTGTGCTCCTACTAATCTTCTTGTAGACACAAGGTTCATCTTTATTCTTGATGAAACCAAATTCTTTGATTGCACCATCGAAGCGAAGATTTCAGCTTCTAGAAGCTTGCTTTAACCCATAAATGGATCGTTGCAGCTTACACACCTTTCTAGCATCCTTTGGAGTGACGAAATCCTCAGGCTGTGTCATGTACACATCCTCGAGAAGATTTCCATTTAGGAAAGCAGTTTTGACATCCATCTGCCTGATTTCATAATCGTGATATGATGCAATAGCAAGCAAGATCTGAATGGATTTAAGCATGACAACTATGGAAAAAGTCTCATCATAGTGTACACGATGAACTTGCTTGAAACCTTTAGCCACCAATTGCCCCTTAAAGGTTTGCATGTTACCATCCATGTCAGTTTTATTTTTGAAAACCCATTTGCACCCAATAGGTTTTACCCCTTCAGGTGAGTCTACCAAGGTCCATACTTGGTTGGCATACATAGATTCCATCTCAGATCTCTTGGCTTCAAGCCATTTCTCAGAGTCTGGACCTTTTACAGCTTCCTTATAAGTCGTAGGCTCATCTTGATCCATGAGTAATACATCACTATGTTTAGTCACGAGAAATCCATCACTCGGGTTGATTAGGTATCCTATTAGACTTATGTAGGCCTTGTGCTACTTGAGCAGGTTGTTGTTCTACAACGATTTGTGGAGCCTGCTCCATTTCCACCATTGGTTCGCTGCTACTTTATGAAGTATGAATTTCTTAAAAGTCTATCGTTCTCCCACTGGTTCTCTTGGAGGCGAATTCTCTCTTTAGGAACACAACAGTCCGTGTGACAAATATTTTGCCTTCAGTGGGATTATAGAAATAGTATCCCTTGGTTTCCTTGGGATATTCTACAAAGAAGCACTTATCATATTTGGGACCAATTTTATCAGATACTTGGCACCTTACATAGGCTTCACAACAATCATCATAAAAGAAACACTAGGGCGCCTCCCAGTCCATATCTCATATGGTGTCTCTTGAACCGTTTTAGATGGAAAATGGTTAAGTGTAAAAGCAACTGTTAATAGAGCATGTCTCCAGAAAGATCTTGGAAGATCTGCATGACTCATCATGGATCAGACCATATCTAACAAGGACCGGTTCCTCCTCCCAGTGACACCATTTCATCGCGGTGTTCCAGTGGGAGTGAGTTGAAATGTAATATCCCGGACGGATATTATATTTGGATAATTATTATTTTTAAATTAAAATATTTTAATTGGGAAATTCTTGGTTTTACTCATAAAGAGCTACCTGGACAAATATACTAGTAAGTATATACAGGTATTATATCAGTTTTGTGCACTTGTACAAAATCCTGAAAAACTCGTTTTTGAGAAAAATGTCTGGAAAATCCCGGGCAGAAATTGAAAATTATTATTTTATTATTATTTTATTTTTATTTCCAGAATTGAAATATTTTTGGTGGATATCACCCGGTTTTGTTAATAAGCATTATATATATATAGATACTAGTTTGTATATATCTGTTTTGTATCAAATTGATACTGGAATGTTTCGAGCCAGTAATAAAATTATTTTATTTTTATTTCTCGGAATTAAATTATTTTTGTACTGATTTGTTCGTTTCACGAACGAAAAATATCTATATAATCAGATATTCGTACGAAATCGAACTGTATCGATTTCGGGCGTTTGAACAAATCGTGTAGTATGAGATTTTGGGAAATTTTATTTTATTTTAGATCCTTCATGATGAGATGGAGGGTTTGGATTGGTTTAGGGCTTGATTGTAAGGGTTATTTGCAAATAAATTATCATTTGTTTTGAGCCACAAGTGTATATGACACTTGGATTCATTTTCCACCACAAAAAACCCTTCATTTCCTTATAAAACACCCCCAACCCTTCCCCCTTCCATTTTGGCCGGCCCCAACTCATTCTAGGGTTAGAAATCCTCATTTGTGTGTTCCAATCTCCATTTCATCTCATCCCAATCTCATTTCACCTCTTCTACTTCTTCTACTTTGATTGTTTTAGAAAAAAATGAAAAGAAAGAAAAGAAAGAAAAGAAAGAGGGATCAATCAAGGAAAATAGAGTTAGGGTTTCATGGGTTTCATAGAGTTCTTGAGTTCTTGAAGGGGAGCAAGAACAAGGAGTAAACAAGGAAGGAGAAGGAAGAGCAGGTCCTTCCTACTAGTCTTCAAAGGTGGGGGTTCTCAACACTTTGCTTGTTATTTTTATTGTTATTATTGTTGTATGTTGTTGTATGGAATAGATTAGAGGGGCATATGAAATTTGTAGTAGTAGAACACAAAATAGAACAATAAAGGTTCGATTTTGAAGTTGTAGGGTTGGATTTTATTTGACTATGTAAACGATGGAATTTTGACCCGAAATTTATGTGGGGAGTTCTCATATGTGTTATTAGCATGCTAGAATTTTTGGAGATTTTTCGGAGTTATTTTGATGGGTGGAACGAGCATTTTTCCCAAAACAGTGAGCTTAGGCAAAAGACAGCACTGCTGTTTTGGGGGTGAACAACCTGTTTTGCGTCTTTGATGTTTTTGAGTGTTTTACCAGATAAATATGAAGTTTGGACCAACTATAGAATTTTAGTAGACATCTTTCCCTTTCCGAATTGACCTCTCGGGTTAAATTCCGATAAGCAGAGTAGGAATTATGGCCCTTGCAACATACAGCAACTAGCTGTCTGACTGTATGCTTATTGTTTTACTCCTTCATAGTTTTTGAGTCTTTTACTGGTTGAATCTGAGGTTCGGACCAACTAGAGAGTTGTAGTAGACATCTTTCCCTTTCCGAATTGGCCTCTCAGGCTAGATTCTGATAAGCGGAATAGGAGTTATGGTCTTGGGAAATTACAGCAACTAGTTGTTGACAGGTTGCTTGCTGTTTGAGTTCTTTGGTGTTTTAGAGTAACCTACATGTAATATCGGAGGTTCGGACCAACTAGGAAATTGTAGTAGGAGCCCTCCCTTTCCGAATTGGCCTTTCGGGTCAAATTCTGATAAGTGGAGAAGGAGTTATGCCGTTTGCAAAGTACAGCAATTGGTTGTCTTGACTGGATACTTGCTGTTTTGCTTCTTAGATATTTTAGAGTGTCTTAGTCGATGAATTTGAGGTTTGAACCAACTAGGAAGTTGTAGTAGACATTCTCCTATTTCCGAATTGGCCTCTCGGGCTAAATTCTGATAAGCGTAGTAGGAGTTATGGTATTTGGAAGGTGCAGCAGCCAGCTCTGAGCTGAGTGCGCTTGCTGTTTGACTTCTTTGGTATTTTAGAGTGTCTTACCTGTAGAATCTGAGGTTCGGGCCAACTAGGAAGTTGTAGTAGACGTTCTCACCTTTCCGAATTGACCTTTTGGGTTAAACTCCGATAAGTGGAGCAAAAGTTATAGTCTTTCAACGTTTCAGCCGTTTTTGTCAAGTCTGTTGTTTTGTTAGCTTTTCCGTGTGTTCGACAGGTAGGAACTTGGAGTTCCTTGCGGAATCTTAGAAATTGGACAACTGGAAAGTTTTAGTAGATGTTCCCACCTTTTTAAATTGTCCAATTTTATTAGATTTCAATAAGTAGAGCAAAAGTTACAAGCTATAGAAGTTTCATCTTTTTATTTAAAGTCTGTAGTTTGGTAACTGTTTGCGTATGTTCGAAGTCAGGAATTTAGAATTCCTTCTGGAATCTGAGAAAGTGGTCAACTAGGAAGTTTTTGTAGGTGCTCCCACCTTTTCAAATTGTCCAGTTTCGTTAGATTCTGACGAGTAGAGTAAAAGTTACCAGCTTGCAAAGTTTAAACTTTTGTTAAAAATCTGCAGTTTGGGTAAACTATTTGCATGTGTTCGATGGACCGAATTTTGGATTCCTTACAGAATCTAAAATAGTGTTCCACCAGAGAGTTCTGGTAGATATTCCTTACATGGCGCGGGTTCAAATCCCTATATATGGAGAAACGGCTTTGATATGGCTAAAAATGGGGATAAATCGGAACCGTCCAAATCGGGCACGAATCTTGAAGCCCGGGGGTAAAACGGTAATTTCACCTACCAATGGGTCTGAAGCGGGTACTGGATCTCCTCTTCGAAGACCCACTAACCCGCGAACGGATCCACCTCAACTGGGTGCAGGTTTCAACCCGCAGCAAACCCGGTCTAGAAAGGATAGAATTAGGGTTTCTGATTAAATCCTAATCAACGGCCCTGATTCATAACTATCCCTTTACTGGGGATTAGGGATTACTTTTCTTATCTAACCACAGGGGGATTACATTCCTAATCTGATCCCAGCAGCGCCTATAAATACCCCCCCATCCATCTCCATTAAGAGGTAATCAATCTTTTGCCAATTTACGCTCTTTCTTAATCATTCCTGATTACTGACTTGAGCATCGGAGGGTGCGCCGCCGGGATCAACCCGGGTGTCTCGCACTTTTTGCAGGTGAACGGCGGGAGTCAACGGTCAAACTCCGGCGGAACAGGTAATAGGTTTGCTATTCAAAGTTTCCTAAGAATCCACAAATACTATCTGTTTGCCCCCACACCAGATTCAGCGGCAACAAATTGGCGCCGTCTGTGGGAAAGAACGAATAGCAGCCTCCCCTCTTCCCGTTGGTCAGACCTTCTCCAGCCATGCCTCCTAGGAAAGTCAGATCCAGAGGGTCCAACCGAGGACCCAACCCCGATCAGCAATAGGAAGTTCCCCCTCAACCCGCTCAACAGCAGGGGCATCTTCTTCCTCAAGCGGAGGACCCACTCCAACAGGACCTGCCTGCTCCTCAGAACCAACAGCCTCCTAAGGGACCCAATCCGCAGAAGCAGCCTCTCCATCCGGACCACGTCTCCATCCACAACGCCTCTTCGGACTCTATGGCCTCCCATCATCCCCGAGTTTCCGACCTTCGCAACACCGTCCTCAATCGGCAGAAGGATGAGGACCTTCACCGCCGTCTGGATGAAAAGCGGGCCCGAGAGGGAACCTCCCGCCAACACCGTCCGGATGAGCGATCTCCTCACCGCCAAGAATACAGAAGGTCCCCTACCCGAAGGGGACGGAGAGAGTCCCCCGAGCATCACAGAAGAAGACCACACTCCCCTGCAGGTCGGAAACAGCCTAGGAACGATGAGGCACCCATCACCCGTGCTGAGTTCCAGCAGTTCCAAGTGACCGTCCTACAAGCTCTCAATCTCTGTCCTAACACCAATGCTCCAAAGATTCCCTCTCCTCCTCTGGTCCGAAGTCCTCGCTGACGATCCCCAACTCCTCCTCCCGCTTCTAGCAACTCCCGGCATATGCCAAGTCCTCGTCGCTCCAGGAGCTACCGACGTCTTAGCCCCCGCTCTCCCTCGTACGAAGACGAGTCCAGAGGCTCGCCTGATTACTGTCGAAGGGATGACGCTGTCTACCGCTGTCTCCACAAGATGGAGAGGCGCTTAGGTCAGTTAGACCGAGAAGAAGTGCTCAGAGGAAGGACTCTTCGTCCTAGTAGACCTCCCTTTTCCCGAACCATAATGGATGCACCTGTACCAATCGGCTTTAAGCCCCCTCAATTTGAGACCTACTCCAGGGAGACCGACCCCGTTGATCACATCGAAAGCTTCAAGACCCTTATGCTCATCCACCAAGCCTCCGATGCTCTGCTCTGCAAAACCTTCCCCGCAACTCTCAAGGGCCCAGCTCGAGAATGGTACTCTCGCCTTGCCCCTTCCTCAATTTTCTCCTTCGAGCAATTCGAGACCCTCTTCGTCACCCACTTCGTAAGTAGTCGCAGAACTGAGAAGACCAGCATCTCACTACTCTACCTCCACCAGAAGAAGGGTGAGAGGCTGAGAGATTATGTGAAAAGGTTCACAGCTGAAGCCAGGTCCATAGCATCCCTCGACCAATCGGTCGCTGCAGCAGCATTTCAGTCCAATGTCCTCAACTCCAGCCTCCGCTCCTCCCTCACCAAGAAACCCCCACAAAACTTCTTAGACCTCCTCCTCCGTAGCGAAAATTATATTCGGGCCGAAGAAGCCGAGCACCGCCCTAAGTTGGAAGGGTCTTCCTCCGGGTCTAAGAGAAAGGAAACAGAAGAGGAAGGAGCAAAGAAGCTCCAGAAGGATAATGGCGGCCAGCGCCAACCTCCCCCTAGATTCGAGAAATTTACTCCGCTCACCATAAATGTCTCCACCATTCTAATGGAAGTTGAGAAGGAAGGGATCATACCTCCTGCTCTGAGGATGAACACCCCCGCCAAGAAGAGGGATAAAGAGCAGTGGTGTCGTTATCACCGGGACCATGGGCACGACACCAATGATTGTCGGGCCTTGAAGAATGAGATAGAAGCCCTCATCCAGAGGGGCAGCTAATCAGGTTCGTGAGAAAGGACCGAGCTGACCTTCCTCCCCCGCCTCGGGGGGCTAACAAGCGTCCTGAGCGCGATGAAACGCCCGACTTCGAAGAGGAGCGTGTCCTACACCTCATCCACGGGGGACCAATGGGGGGCTCCTCCAACTCCTCTCGAAAGGCGTTCATTAGGGAAGTCAATTCGGTCCGCGCCACCCCTCCTCCTAAAGGGCTTGGAGTGCCCGTCACATTCTCGGACGAAGATCTTGAAGGTGTCCGCACCCCCCATTGTGACGCACTCGTCATCAACCTCCACATGGCAAACTTCAAAGTGGAGAGGATCCTAGTGGACAATGGCAGCTCTGTTAACATCCTCTTCCTCACCGCTTTTAAAGGCCTCAAACTCTCCCGAGACAGACTCAAGCCCGCCGGCTACACGCTCCATGGGTTCACGGGAGTGCCAGTGACTATTGAAGGGGTAATCACCCTCGATGTAACCGCTGGCAAAAATTCTACTACCCGAACGGAGGTGATGGACTTCATGGTCGTAGATGTTCCTGCAGCTTACAATGTCATTCTGGGTCGGCCCGGCCTAGCTGCCCTCGAAGCCGTCCCTTCTGCCTATCACCTCAAGATGAAGTTCCCCACCCGGGCAGGAGTAGGGGAGGTAAAAGGCAATCAGGAAACGGCCCGCAAGTGCTACATGACCTCTACCCTCGGTCCAGTCCTCTCCCTAGGAACTCTGGAAATTCCCCAAGATGCTGCACGACCGATGTCCGAGCCGGTGGATGAGTTGGAGGAAGTGCTCTTCTCTGAGCAGGACCTGAGCCGAAAGTTCTTTGTTAGCAAGACCCTCCTGTCTGCCCTATGCTCCAACATAGTCCAGTGCATTAGAAGGAACCGGGATCTCTCTGCTTGGTCAGCCGCAGACATGCCCGGGATCTCCGAAGAACTTTTGGTCCACCACCTCAGCGTTGCCCCGGGGTTCAAACCGGTCCAACAGAAGAGGTGCAAGTTCGCCCCCGAGCGCCAGCTAGCTATAAAAGAGGAGGTGGACAAACTCTTGAACGCCCAGTTCATACAAGAGGTGAACTATCCCGAGTGGTTGTCGAATGTAGTAATGGTGAAGAAGTCCAATGGGACTTGGAGGATTTGTATCGATTTTACCGATCTCAACAAGGCTTGCCCCAAGGATCCCTTCCCTCTTCCGAGTATTGACACTCTGATTGATGCCACTTCGGGTCATGAACTCCTCAGCTTCATGGACGCCTTCTCAGGTTACAACCAGATCCGGATGTTCCCTCCGGACATCCCGAAGACCTCATTCGTGACCGACCAGGGCCTCTACTGCTACAGGGTTATGCCCTTCGGTTTGAAGAATGCAGGCACAACATATCAACGCCTCGTCAACAAGGTTTTCCAAGCTCAAATTGGCCGGAATATGGAAGTATATGTTGACGACATGCTTGTAAAAAGCATCCGAGGAACCGATCACGTGACTGACCTACAGGAGGCATTTGACGTTCTGAGAAAGCACAACATGAGACTCAATCCGAACAAGTGTGCGTTCGGTGTCTCGTCAGGAAAGTTTCTCGGGTTCATGGTCAGCCAACGAGGGATTGAAGCCAACCCTGAGAAGATCAAGGCCATATTGGACATGGCCCCTCCCAAGAATGTTAAGGAAGTTCAGAGGCTAACAGGCCGCCTAGCCGCCATAGGGCATTTTCTCTCGAAGTCCGGGGAAATATGCCTCCCCTTCTTCAAGGCCCTCAGGGGGGCTAAAGGTTTCGAATGGGGTCAGCAGCAACAGGAGTCGTTCGAACAGCTCAAAGGCTTACCTCGTCAACCCTCCTCTCCTCAGCAAACCCATTCCTGGTGAACCCCTTTACCTCTACCTGGCAGCCTCCGAGCAGACCCTCAGCGCCGTTTTAGTAAGGGAAGAAGATCGGGCTCAAAAGCCCATCTACTATGTGAGCAAAGTACTTCGGGATGCCGAGCTCCGCTACCCGAAGATAGAAAAGATAGCTTATGCCCTGATGATGGCCGCTAGAAAGCTTCGCCCATATTTTCAGTCCCATTTGATGGTCGTTCTTACCGACCAACTGCTGAAGCAAGTGCTCCACAAGCCGGAGATCTTCGGTCGTCTTATGAAGTGGTCTATCGAGCTGAGCCAGCATGATATAACCTATCAGCCTCGGACCGCGATCAAGGCACAGGCCTTAGCAGAATTCATAGTTGAAAGTACCATCCCCGAGTTCAGCCAAGCAATGAAGGGACCACCTGTCTGGTCGGTGTATGTGGACGGATCCTCCTGCAATGAGGGAAGCAGAGCCGGGGTCATTCTGGCAGGCCCAGATGACTTCATCCTCCAATACTCCCTCCGTATCAACTTCAAGGCCTCGAACAACGAGGCAGAATACGAGGCACTCATAGCTGGCCTTGGAATGGCTCGCAATGCAGGGGCGCAACGCCTCCGGATCTTTAGCGACTCTCAGCTGGTCGTAAATCAGGTCCTCGGCAAGTATGAAGCACGTGATGACCGAATGGTTAAGTACTTAGCCAAGGTCAGGAGCCTCATGGCACTATTTGAAGAAGCCCTCATCCAACGAATCCCCCGGGAAGAAAATGCCCAGGCCGATGCCCTCTCCAAGCTAGCCTCTTCCTCCCTCCAAGGTCTCGAGCAGACCGTCTTGATAGAGGTCCTCCTGAAGCCAAGTATAGAGGATGAAACATCCGACTCTATGGAGTCCCTACCAGTCCTGCTTGAAGATAACTGGATGAAACCCATTGTAAGGGATGGGCTCCTCCCCGAAGATCCTAAGGAGGCTCGAAGAGTCAGAACCCGAGCCGAGCGATACACACTGATCGGAGACATCCTATATAAATGCTCCTTCATACAGGAAGACGGCAGGCCATACTTGAGATGCCTTTCCCCAGAGCAAGCCAAATACGCCCTGCAAGAACTTCACAAGGGCATCGACGGGGCACATTCAGGGTCCAGGTCCCTAGCCCGCAAAATGTTGAATTACGGATATTTCTGGCCCACTCTCATACGAGACGCCGAACGACACGCTCGGCAATGCAGCTCTTGTCAGAAGTACTCCGACATCCGATGCCTCCCACAAGCTCCACTCGCTTCCCTATCAAGTCCAATCCCTTTCGCAATGTGAGGGATGGATTTACTAGGGCCATTTCCACCGGCTCCCGGTCAGTTCAAATTCTTAGTTGTGGCAATTGACTACTTCTCAAAATGGGTAGAGGCCAAGCCCTTGGCCACAATCACTGAGAACAAGGTCATTCAGTTCTTTTGGAAGAATTTCATCTGCCGATTTGGGGTCCCTCCGGTCCTCATAATCGACAACGGAACCCAATTCACGGGGGCCGCCTTCCAAGCTCTATGTGAAGACCCCGCCATCCAACACCGATTCTCCTCTGTTTTCCATCCCCAGTCGAATGGCCAAGTCGAGAATGCTAACCGACAGATCCTCTCCGGCATTAAGAAGAGGTTGGATAAATGTTCCAAAGGCTTGTGGGTCGATCAGCTCCCCAACGTGCTGTGGAACTACCGCACCACAAAACGGACCCCTACAGGCGAGTCCCCATTCAACCTCACCTATGGGTCCGAAGCTATGATCCCCCTAGAGGTTGGAATACCTTCTCCCCGTCTAATGGCTTATGAAGAAGAACAGAATGCCAGAGAGCTCCGAGCAAATCTAGACCTTATTGACGAGATCCGAGAAAGAGCTGCCATTCGTCAACAAAGCTACCGAAGAAGGATCGAGTTGGCATACAATAAGAGAGTCCGTCCTACCAACCTCAAAGAAGGGGACTTGGTCCTCAGAAAGTTAGCCATCTCCTTTCCTGGTCAAAAGAGTAAACTGGCTCCAAATTGGGAGGGACCTTACAAGATCGCCAGGGTAGTTCGGCCCGGAACGTACAAACTAGAAGACGTCGAAGGCAAGGAGATCCCCAGGACCTGGAATGCCGACCATCTTCTGAAATACCAAGAGAGAGCACCAATGCCTCTCTAAGTATTCTGGGATGTCGAACCGTTCCTCTCCTATTACTTGTTTTGCTTTTCTTATATTTTCTCTCTTGTAATAACGGCTCGCAACTTTAGAAGCAGCCAACTATTAGTCATTAATAAAGAAAGCTTTTTCATATTTTACTATTGTTTACATCTCTCTGCTTTTACTCTTCACTCTAACGATGGTTCGGAGTCCAACACTTGGCTCGATTCTACTTCGCAAGTTCGCTCCTAAGCGAGCTAGAAGTAGTTCGCCATTCGGAATTGCTCCCACAACTGTTGAACAACTCTAACGATGGTTCGGAGTCCGACACTTGGCTTGATTCTACTTCGCAAGTTTGCTCCTAAGCGAACTAGAAGTAGTTCGCCATTCGGAATTTCTCCCACAACCATTGAACAACTCTAACGATGGTTCGGCGGTTGGCGCCCCTGGCCGAACGCTCGCAGCGCTGACCCCCAAACGAGCGGAAGTCCCGCTCCGGGACCTCGGCACAATAGACACAGTCACAAACAAAGTAACCACACAGAGCAACGAAAAACGTACAAGTCTAAGAAAGAAATATTATTAAGAGTTGGGACGCAGTACAAGGCGGCTCTTCCATACAACAAGATTACACGGCGTTAAAAAGCAAAAATTACAATGCCGACTTGTTACACTTAGGCTAAATACAAAGACTTCAAAAAAAAGAAATCTTCAACGCCTCCGTGGCGCAGGGATGTTCTGCTTCAAGGACACTCGAGGGCGGCGACGTTTACCTCCGGAACTCGACCCCAAACCAGCGAATTGAGACGTGTACTCGGCACTGCTCCTAACAGCCGCTCCGACGGACGCTCCGCTCGATGAAATGGCAACAGCACTTTGTGCGTCCCCAGGAATAGGTTGGCCGATGGGCGAACGGGTCGTGAGCTCATAAAATGAAATGCCACGCTCGCTCTCCGCGCAAGTACACGAAGTGCTCCTGACGTTGATTGGCCCCGAACGCGGTTTGAGGCGAGCCACCTCTGCCTCCAGCTCTGAGATCCGCTTCCTCAGAGAGTCGTCTTTACATCGACCTCGAAGCGAGGGGGTATTGCGGAGTCCGGCATGCCAGAGCGACTGGCTATAAGACGGCGGAGATGAGTGACTTCGATGCTCTTGTCCACCGTGGCTCTCTTCAGCGTGTCGACCTCGACCGTCAGTTCGTCACGCTCGGTCGTCAGTTTGGCCACCTCGGCCGTCAATCCCTCTCCCTCCGTTCAAAGCTCCGTCTCTACCGTTTGCAGGTGACGAATCTCAGAGAGCAGATCGTCCCTCTCCGCTGTTATTTTTGATAAAGTGTGGCAGATGCACTTGATCCGAAGGCCATTGATAAAGGCGATCGACGAACCATCATCCTCTCCTAAGGGAGCCATCTCGGCGATCCTGCTCTCCAGTCGTCGGATTTCGATGTCTCGCCGACCCAGGATGAGTTGAAGGTGGTTCCGCTCGCTTTCGGCTCTGCGCAATCTGAGCTCGACTTCATAGAGCCGCTCTCGGCACCTCGCCAAGCACAGCCTCGTCGCCCCTAAGCTAACCTCGGCCCGAGCATTGTCCCCCGAGCGAGTAGGCTCGACGGCTTGAGTCACCACCACAAGCTGAAAAGAAGTCGAAGCAAACAACAAATTTTCAAACACATTATCGAACTTCTACGCTTAGCCAAATTTCAAGAATTTTTTAGAAAAGATAGATAGACGCGAAGTCGAGCCCAAAAAGATGTTTTCATTCATTACAAAAAGAAACAGCGGTGGCCAGTCCGCGATTAGGCATTACACTTAAAGACAAAAAGAAGAAAAGAAGAAACAAGCAAGGTCAGGGCGCGACCTCTTTCCCAGGGGCGGCGAGAGTGGGTAGGGGTCGACGTCCCCGAAGGGGTCACCACCGCCAGCGGGGTCACCACAGACCCCTGGACCTCGGCAACGACCTCGATCTCCGGCTCGACCTCATCCTCCCCCTCTTCTTCTTCTTCTCCCTCCGACTCGGGGTCGAAGCCTTCAACGTGGCCCGGGAACAACCTCCATCCCGAGCAGTCCACGTCAGGGTATGCCTTTGTCACCCGGGTGAGGGCTTCGGCATAGGCTTTGGCCATATTCTGGGTGAGGAAACCTTGCGCCTTCACCATGGTCGCGTCCTCCGCCTCCTTCACCGCGGCAGCCTTGGCCTCTACTGCTTCGGCCAACTGCTTGGTCGCCTCCTCTTTCTGGCGAAGAAGGTCGCCCTCCAGCTTCACGACCTGACCCTCGAGGTACTCTACCCTCGTCGTCCTCCCTTCGAACTCGACTCTTAGCTTGTCGAGCTCGTTCCCCATCCGGGCCTTCTCCTTCCGAGCTTGGTCGGACTCCTGCTTCAACTCCTTCTCCAGAGCCGTCAACCTCTCCGTGAGGTGACCAAAATGGACGATCATCTGCGACAAAGGAAAAGGTATTAAAAGAGTTAGAGAAATCGGACCTAAAGGGAATCAATGACGACAAAAATTCAGCACTTACCGAGACCGCCGAGCGAGCAATCTCGATGACGTCGTCGCCTTCTTGCCCGGCCTCCATGGCGGCCCGATCCTTCGGCATCGCCAGGTGCTTGACCGCCTGCATGCTCGCCAAGGAATTACCGAGGAAGCCATCATGTTTCCGAACCTGCCAGTCCAGAACATGAATCCTTTTGTGCTCCTCGGTCAGGAGCTCCTCGGCCACCACTGTCAATGGGGGGGGTCACCATCCTGAGGGCTGCGGCAATGGGGAACTCGCCGGCCGCGATTGACATCGAGGCACCTCCATCGGCAGCGGCCGGGGTTCCAAGGGTCTCCACATCCTCGACCACCTCCGTGACCCTCAGAACCTTAGTGGTCGGCAACTTGGTGGCCACCCTCTTGCGCTTCTTCGGCGCCTTGCTGGCAAGACCACCCCTTAAAGCCAACACTGCTTCGTAGTCCATCGCCTCTGTATTAAAAACGAAGTTCGTTAGCACGATACTAGCCCTAAAAAGTGAAGTATGAAAAACAAAGCACGAAAATGTAAGAGAAGCCGCGTACTGGGATCTATGCGGCAGAGCCCTCCCCTGAACAAGACATCCTTGGTCAGCTCCTTCCAATCATACTTCGGCCGATCGAGAAGTGTCCGAACTGCCTCTTCTTCTTCAGGGCGAAGCTTGGGCAGCGGCTTCAACCTCTTCGGCACCTCTTCCACCCAACTGGAAGGGATAGGCCAGGCCTCCGCACTCTGCACTATCAAGAAATTTTCACGCTAGTGCTTGATGGAGTCGGGTCATATAACGAGCCTACCGCTATGCCTCGGAGCCAAATAGTACCGGAACTCCGACCGGTTCCCTTGATGAAGCCGATAGATCGTCCGAAGTACATTCAGCTCCGGCTCGATTCCAGTGGCTTGGCAGTGAAGTACGAAACCGTTTATGACTCTCCATGCGTTCGACATAAGTTGGATGGGGTTGACCCCAAACCACCTCAGAACGAGGATGGCGAACGGATGGAGTGGTAGCCGAGCCCCGGCGATAAAGGCATCAACCGACCAGCAACACATAGTCACTGGCAGCAGCGAGTTGGCCCTAACCCCGGGACCCGGCAACATAAGTTCGTATTCCTCCGGGATTTGGAAACAATCCCAGATCACTGCCAGGTCTTCTTCGCGGAGGATCGACACCGTCTCATCTGCCTCGGTCATCTCCCTCGCCGCGTTCTCCTCAAAAGTCCTCCCCTCCCGTGAACAATATGCTCGGCGTGCTCCTCCGGAAGTTCTCGAACTCTGTGGAGCCCAGTCAGTTGCCCCGGCAACCTTCCAAACTCCCCCATACGCTTCAGCTCTTCAACGATCGAATCTTTGCCAAACACCTTCTTGCCTTTATCTGGAGTGCGGGCTTCGACAACTTCAAGGGAGGGCTCGGACCAAGAAGAAGATGACTCGGAGACAGAGGGAAGGGACATATTTGTACTTGGAAAGGGACTAAGTATAAATTACCTTAAAAAAGTGTTGTCGGAGACTTCACCGGAAAACAGACGACGATCATCGGAAGCACTCGCTTAGCACAAATAACCGCCTGAGTAAAAGAGAGGAGAAGTGAAAAATGAGAGGGGGGGTGAGGTTTTATAGAGCGAGGCATGCAAAACGAGGTTAATGGGCCCATACTGCCGGCCCATTCAAGCAAAACGACAAAAGCGACCTAAACCGTCGCCTTGTTTGCCACGCCAAGCCGTACATCGCATTAATTACTGTCCCATCTGACAGATTTTCAGAGGTCACTGCATTAAATGAGCGTCTCATCCGTCAGAGCTGTCAGAAGTTCAGAAGCCATCACATTTAATGGCTGCCACATCTGCCAGGAGCACAGGAGCCACCAACTCCGCAGGGCGTGCTCCGCTAAAAACGACAGGTCTTGGACCTCGGCACCAACTGCCGAGCGTTCTTGACACCGGCCATGTTACATGGAAAGTTGGACCTCGGCACCAGCTGCCGAGCGTTCTTGACACCGACTATGATTACATGGAAAAGTTGGACCTCGGCACCAGCTGCCGAGCGTTCTTGATACCGACCATGTTACATGGAAAAGTTGGACCTCGGCACCAGCTGCCGAGCGTTCTTGACACCGACCATATTACATGGAAAAGTTGAACCTCGGCACCAGCTGCCGAGTGTTCTTGACACCGACCATGTTACATGGAAAGTTGGACCTCGGCACCAGCTGCCGAGCGTTCTTGACACTGACCATGTTACATGGAAAAGTTGGACCTCGGCAACAGCTGCCGAGCGCTCTTGACACCGACCATGTTACATGGAAAATTGGGGTTCGGCACCAGCTGCTGAGCTCTCTTGACACCGACCATGTGACATGAAAAATTGGGGTTCGACACCAGCTGCCGAGCGCTCTTGACACCGACCATGTTACATAGAAAATTAAGGTTCGGCACCAGCTGCCGAGCGCTCTTGACACCGACCATGTTACATAGAAAATTGGGGTTCGGCACCAGCTGCCGAGCGCTCTTGACACCGAACATGTTACATGGAAAATTGGGGATCGGCACCAGCTGCCGAGCGTTCTTGACACCGACCATGTTACATGGAAAATTGGGGTTCGGCACCAGCTGCCGAGCACTCTTGACACCGAACATGTTACATGGAAAAGTTGGGGTTCGGCACCAGCTGCCGAGCGTTCTTGACACCGACCATGTTACATGGAAAAAGCTAACTCGGACCTCGCCGAACTCCCTCTCAGCACTCACAACCTAGCCGAGGTGCCTCTGTTCTTCGAAAGAAGGTGCCGAACCACCTACGGACTTCGGCCTCCTTGGCAGCGAGCGCTCGAAGGGGTCAGTGATGTGATACAAGCATGTAGGCCGCACAACGAAGGAAAACGACCGAGCCATTCGCCAAAAAATTGCGAAAAAACAATTAAAAATTCGGGAAGTTAAGGAAGAACTCCTGGAAAATAATTATAAAGTTGGGGAAACATTTCCTAATCCCCAAACAAGTAACTATTGCCAAGAACAAACTTTTAAGACCCCCGAACGACGAATTGACACTTCGCAAAGATAAACGAAAACACCGCGTGATCCGAAGAAATCAGGAGCAACTCAAAGTGCGACCAACTTGAAAAATCACCGCATTACCTCCTTCAAAGATTCAAAACCTTCCATTTGGACTCTGATACAACTCCACTAGTCATTAAAACAGTAAAAATACTCCTCAAAGGCTGATTAAACTCAGTCTTCGGGAGTGGGGGGCTCGTGATATGGCTAAAAATGGGGATAAATAGGAACCGTCCAAATCGGGCACGAATCTTGAAGCTCGGGGGTAAAACGGTAATTTCACCTACCAATGGGTCTGAAGCGGGTACTGGATCTCCTCCTCGAAGACCCACTAACCCTGCGAACGGATTCACCTCAACTGGGTGCGGGTTTCAACCTGCAGCAAACCCGGTCCAGAAAGGATAGAATTAGGATTTCTGATTAAATCCTAATCAACGGCCCTGATCCATAACTATCCCTTCACTGGGGATTAGGGATTACTTTCCTTATTTAACCACAGGGGGATTACATTCCTAATCTGATCCCAGCGGCGCCTATAAATACCTCCCATCCATCTCCATTAAGAGGTAATCAATCTTTTGCCAATTTACGCTCTTTCTTAATCATTCCTGATTACTGACTTGAGCATCGGAGGGTGCGTCACCGGGATCAACCCCGGTGTCTCGTACTTTTTACAGGTGAACGGCGGGAGTCAATGGTCAAACTCTGGCGGAACAGGTAACAAATTTGCTATTCAAAGTTTCCTAAGAATCCACAAATACTATTTGTTTGCCCCCACACCAGATTCAGCGGCAACAGGCTTGATATGGGGCGTATGTAGTATGGGCTGCATACTGTTCCAGAGTCTTGCTTGCATTAGAATAAGTGCATCATTGCATTGGTTAATCTTGTATTAGAGTCTAAGTCATAGCATGCACTAACACATCAAATATATATACACGTTTCTCTTTTCATCAATCTGTTTGCTATAGTTGAGATTCGCTGCTAGTTATCAGACTTAAATCGTCAGTATATGTACTGACGTCCCCACTTCAATAGGTATTGGATTGTAGAAGTACAGGTACTAGATTGCAGAAGTATAGGTGCAGGTTCCAGGAGGACTCAAGGCAAGAGAAGCATGGAGTCAATTTCATTTTAAGTTTCTGCTAAAATATATGTTGTAATTTCATTTATAAAAATTATTGTAATTTATTCATTATTGTAATCTGTTTATTATTGGGGAAGCATCCAAGTGAAATACCAAGTATTGTTCTTTATACATTGTACTCTGATGTAATTTGTTGAAAGTTGTAACACTTGGGATTGTAAAGGTATTATTGTAACACTATTGTAATGTATTGCAATTTTGTAACATTCGGACTTGTAATACATTTGTGTTGAATAAAAAATTTTAAATTTTTCTGTTTTTCTGTGTATTGTGGCTAACTGAAGGAAAGATTCTGGCTTATGTCACGATTTCCCAGTTACTGGAAATCGGGGCGTTACATGAAATATTATCCCGCACTCTTTTAGATGGTCATCAAAATCTTGGCTTAAGTGTTCACCACCTCAATCTGATCGAAGGGCCTTAATACTTTTACCAAGTTGGTTTTGTACCTCTTTCTTGAATTCTTTGAACTTTTCAAATGACTCTGATTTGTGTTTCATCAGATACACAAATCCATATCTACTGAAATCATTAGTAAATGTAATAAAGTACTGAAATCCTCCTCTAGCCAATGTGTTGAAAGGTCCGCAGACATCACTATGTATGAGACCTAAAAGATTACCACCTCTTTCACCTTTTCCAGTGAATGGAGCTTTTGTCATCTTGCCCAACAAACAAGGTTCACATACCTCATATGATTTAAAATCATATGAGTTCAAGAATCTATTTTTATGGAGTTTGGATATGCAGTTCTAATTTATGTGGCCCAAACGACAATGCTAGAGGTAAGTTGGGTTTGTATCATTTGATTTGACCCTCTTAGTATTTATATTATTAACGGACATTTCAAGGTCGTGAATATAAAGTCCATTACTCAATTGTGCACTAGCAACAGATATCATTCAAATAAATATAACAACTTTTGTCCTATATTATAAATGAAAAAAAACCATGCTTGTCCAAATAAGAAATAGAAATAATATTTCTACTAATAGCAGGCACAAAATAACAGTTCTCTAAGTGAATGATAAGTCCAGTGGGCAATGATAAATGACTAGTTTCTACAGCTAAAGCAGCAACTTTTGCTCCCTTTCCAACTCATATGTCAACTTCGCCCTTAGCCAATGCTCTACTCCTTTTGAGATAGTGCACATTTATACAAATGTGAGATCCATATTCAGTATCTAATACATAAGATGCAGAAGTAGATAAATTGACTTCTATAACAAAAATACATGTACTGGAAGTCTCACTTCCTTTCTTCTTCTTAAACTCCTCTAGGTACTTATGACAATTCCTCTTCCAATGTCCGGTCTCACCACAGTGGAAGCATGTGCCCTACTTGGCCACCCCATCCTTAGGTTTCAAGGCAGAAGTGCTGGGCTTGAAATTATCCTTGCCCTTAGGTTTCTTAATCTGCTTTTTACCCTTGCCCTTACCTTTGGCCTGTTGGACCACCATAATTTTCTTTCCCTTACTAATATTCTTCTCATTAGTTCTCAACGTGCTTAGTAGTTCTGGCAGAGGTTTTTCAATTTCATTAATGTTGTAGTTCATGACGAATTGACTATAACTTTTCGGCAACGATTGCAAGACCAAGTCTGTAGCCAACTCTTGACCAAAAGAAAAACCAAGCCTTTCAAGATTCTCTATGTAACTAATCATCTTGAGCACATGAGTTCCAACAGGGCTACCTTCTGGCAGTTTGCATTAAAATAATACCTTTGAGACTTCAAATCTCTCATGCCTAGCCTACTCTTGATAGAGCCTCTTTAGGTGTACGATCATATCGTAGGCATCCATATTCTCATGTTGCTTCTGAAGCTCAGAGTTCTTGGTGGCTAGAATGAGACAACCAATGTCCAAGGCATCATCTTGGTGCTTCTTATGAGCATCATTTTCGGTGGGAGAGGCACTTGCAACAAGTGACTTAGGAATAGGCTGCTCTAGAACATACTGCATTTTCTCATACCTGAGGACTATCCTCAGATTCCTTTACCAGTCTAGAAAATTTGTCCCAGATAGTTTGTCCTTCTCAGGAAAGGATTGCAATGATAGATTATTTTATGTGTTGGATACCATGGTAATCTATCAACAGAAATATGCAAAGTAAATATCATTTCACTGAAATATTAAAAAGAAATTTGCAAAGTATGTATCATGACATTGAAATATCTAATTAGGTCTTTCATTAAATACACCTCCTACTATTTTTATTCAAATCAATGACCCTCATCATTGACTTTTAAAATCTCATCGTAAGATTTTCTAGTAGGCCAAGAACCATATTTCACCTAGTTCTGAGTTAGCTTTGGCTGATCACCCACAATTCAGTTATTTAGGTAGGGAACACTTCCCAATTATATCGTATGCAACTCTTGGATAGTTGGGTGAATAACACTTATTCTAATCTATCTCATAGACTAAAGCCCAACTCTATGTCTCTAAACTTTCAATCCTATTGAAATGGCCTAATTAAGTTAGACCCAATGGTTGACAATTGAATATTACTTTTATCCCAACGCGTCTTACTAAGATAGATAAAGGCACCCAACTTTGGCAGACCTACACTTAATCGATCCTAGCCTAGACGAGTGCCACACATTGGAAAAATTTGCCTCATCTTCCCTTGCCACCGCCGGAGCATGAACTCTTCATGTTTTAATAAATCCTAATGCCACTGCCAACGATGCATGTGCATGAAATCTTCATGCTTTAAGAAACCCTAACATCACTGCAAATCACATCTGACTTCTCCAAGATTTTTAATGATTCTAAACCGAGGGCTACCCTGGTATGGTATCTATGTTAACAACCAACACATAAATGAATCCTTATATTGCAATTGTTGCAAGAATGATATCACATATGAATCTTTCTTTCATAAGTGCGAACATATCATGAATAATCACATATCATACATGACCAAATTATGGCTTCACAAGTGGCTCTGATATCACTGATAGGTTTCAAATGCAATTACTGATTAAATACACAGCAGAAAAATTACAAAAAAAATCGAAACCTAGCCATGGATCCATGCGAAAACCATAAATCGTGTTTAGGGATTATATCTTAAAGATGGATCTGCTGTCTCCACAGTATGCCGATCACAACACTGCAATATTACGGTGCCTCTACGGTATCCACACAAACGGAACGAAAAAGGCTCCCCCTCAGACCGCGGTGCTAGCTATAGAAAGGGAATGTTCCTCCTCACAATCTCTCTCTTTCTCTCTCACTTTCTGTGACGGCTAGAGTTTTTTTACGTGTGTCTTTTCTACAGATACATATCATATATATAGGTGTAGAAAACCAACCCTAAAAGAGTAATGAGGTTGTTGGGCTCACAATTTGACATTTGTCAGACTTGTGTGTAGGCCTTTGAACTTCAGTGTTCTCATTTAATCTAATTAAATATCCAACCAATTTCAGGAGTCCAAGTCTTACTTGGATCCCTAATTCAATTCATCTTATAAATTTAAATTCCAATTTCATCAATTCTAAGTATGTGACCCTATAGGTTTTCATAACGTTGACAGTAATACTAAAAATAATATTCGAGTATTACAAATAATGAGCGTTATCTAACAATACATCACTACTACTCAAGTAACGGGAATGTCAGTAATTTGACATAACCTATCTGTGACCAATGTTACCATGTAGTCTAGTCCATTTGTCCAGATATCTTAATTGACCACAAGACATAGAGCATGTCACCCTTGTATAGTTCAATTTTTGTTTTTTTGATGTTCTGGAAGACTTACTAAAATAAATGAGATCAATATCTCAAATTGACTCATTTGAGCATGACCATGCATTTTGCAGTCTCACTTAATCAAGGGGCCTATAAATATCGCTTCTGTTATATAAGAGAGACAAATCCTATATAAGTCACTCACATCCCTCCGCATGATTTGTAGTATATTTTATAGTCGACTTTATAACAACCTTATTATAGGCAATGTTTGACGACATTAAAACATATAACTTCTCATGTAGGGATCCGTAGTGACTTCAATTCAAAGGACTACGTACATCATGGTCACTGTGAGAACCGCTTATGACACACAAGTAACGATCCATGCAACTTTCTCATGGTGGGTCAGTCCAGTACATTATTACTCTAATATGTATCCATGTGAAGACTTGATATCTCATATCCTTGACCCGTGAGAATGGTCATCAGTCTATACAGACACTGGTCTCTATGTATTATCGTTGTCCTAATTCACAATAATACTTTTCTAGGAACATTTAAGAACAAAGTTTTGATTTCAGCCATTATATTCTCACAATCAAAGTCATGCACTTGATATCCCATGACATTGAAGTTACGTATCTAAGGACTTTATTATATTCATTTAATTTAGAATAAATAACACAATAAATGAAATGCCTAAATAAAAAATAAATATCATGATATAATGTAAACTCGTAATGTCAATGCACAACTGACCTCTAGGACGTACATCAACATAACCTACCAGTAATATGGCACTTTTGACCCCAAAATCTGGGTTGTCAACATCAGTGTCCCGGACAAGTACTTGAAAAACAGGAGGAAGGACGCGTACATCTGCATATGTGCAAGTTGCTCTGTAAGCTTATAATCCATACACTTAACACTGAATTATTTATGAAGCCATGAGATGCTAACCCTGTGGCAATATATCGTATGGTATTTTCTTTAGCGAAGGTCCAAGTTTCTTTGCCACCTATAATCTTGCTACACAAATTTTGAGAATTGGGAAGATCACTAACTGCATCTCCATGAATTCGTAGACCTGTGATCTATGGCACATCTCTGAGTGTAATCCCCAACTCTCCAACGTGAATAGTCATAGTGTGCATAGCTGAATCAAACTGCGAAGCAATCACAGAGACCAATCCTGAGTGTAGTTTATATGGCCTGATCTTAACGAGGTTACCAAATCCCATCTCATTCAGTCCACATCCCTCACGCAGCGTCCCTCGGCCATGACATTCAAAAAGAGTGGTGTTGGCCAACTTATTTTTTGCTTCGAGGATTTCTTGGGTGTTAGGCCAATCCTGTGCGTAATTTCATAAGGCCTGATCTTAAAGAAGTTTTCAAATCCCATCTTGTTCAGTCAAACCGCTGAAATGAAATACAACAGTGATGGGCTATCAGAATGATAATGACATTTCTTATTACAGTGTGAATAAGATGAAGAAGAAAAGGGATAAAGTTTTCTGTTGCTGCCTGTTTTGGTGTTGGAGCGAACAGTTAGTAAGTTTATATTTTAAGGAAACTACTGAAGATCTAACCTTTGATCGTCGCAGGAAAAAGTTGTTAGAGTTCTCGAGATTGAATCTGAATTGTTGATTGAACATTGTGATATAAATTTGTCGGTTGCTGAAGCGGCTGATGGACTTGCAAAAAGCCTGAAAAACCGGGGGTCGCCCCGGCGACTGACCCTCCGACGCTCAAGTCAGAACCAGAGGGAGAAAAAGAGTTTGAGAGAGAAATTGTGAATTACCTTCTGACTGAGAGGGGAGAGGATATTTATAGGCCGGAGAAACAGTACACGAGATTGATATGAATCTGTTTGATTAATATAAATTCCTTATCTCCAGTTGATTCTCCCCTTAAAGAGATAAGACTCTCTTATCTGGAGATAAAAGATTTGACTTACAACCCTCATAAATTAGATGTCTATCATAGTGGGCCTAACCTGTTACTTTTAATGGGCTTGAAAGAGGCCCATGTCTTGTTAGATGAGACTGAAGATGGCTCGAACCTGTTAAGGAGGCCCGTTATTATTATTCTCCATGTAGAAGCTTTAGGATATGTGCTGGAATCATACAACCCTTATTTACTGCAATTTTTACAATTATCATAAGCCCCCCCCTCTCGAAGGACAATTTTCTTGGCTTTTGAAAAGTAGTTCGTCTTATTTGAGAATTTTGGAGTACAATCTTAGTTTTCAGGGGCGATTGGAAATACCTGGAACTGATTAGAAGCTTCTGGAGGCGGCGGATATTTTCCTGAATTTTTTCAATTTTTTGGAATTTTCGATAATTTTTTAAATTTTCTCGAATTTTCCCTTATTTAAAATCATTTTTTCGAATTTTTAATTAATCATTCCAATTTTTAATTATTTTTCTAAAATTTACAATAATTTTCCTAAAATTTTAAATAATTTTTTAAAGTTTTAAATAATTTTTCAAAATTTTCAAAATATTTTTTAAAATTTTAATTAAGTTTTTGAATTAAAATGAAATTTGGGGAATTTTTATTGATTTATCAGACCAACACGATGCTTGGAGCGATCTGGAATGTTTATCTGATCATGGCTCGCCCGCTGAGTGACTTCAATGGCCTTGATGGCCTGTGGTGATGAAAGGCACGTGGCGCGACGCGGAGTGCCAATCTAACGCGAGCTCTTGCTTTGGAGCGATCGAGCGGCAAGGGCGGAGCGGTGGGGAAGAAGGAGGCGACGTGGTGCAATCTCATGCTTTGCTCTCGCTCGCGCGATGATCTTGGAGATCTGATGGCCAACGACTACTGTGGAGACCCCTTACCTCACCAGACCATTTCGTCGAGCTATACACTTCTCTTTTCAAATTTTAGGACTTTGTCGACCTAGTCCTCCGTCGTGCTACTCGTATAGATGGCCATGGTTATTAGGGCTCCTTCGAGGGGGGACTTCCGAGCTTCTTCATCGTGGACATCGTCGAACCAGGGGCTCGAGCGATCAGAGCTACTATTTTGGTCAAGCTATGGTTTGGTCGAGCTAGGAGTCGCCGTCGAGCTATGGGTCGCTGTTGAGCTATAGGCCGCCGTCGTGTTTTTTTTTGGGTCAAGTTATGAGTTGCTCCGTCGAGCGACAACTCCATCGTGCTATGACTCCATGGAGCTATGGGGTTTGGTCGTCGAGCTAAGGTTTAGAGTTGTTAGCCTGATCTGGAGTTGGAGTTTTGCAGTTCTTCGAAGTTGATAGCAAGGCTCTGAGTTGGTACGGAGCTTCGAAGCTTTTAGTGAGCAATAATGTTTTTGAGCTCGAGGTTCAAAGTTGGGTTTGATCGGATTTGGGTTCGATCTTGGCTGTCCTTGAAGTTGAGCTTTGGGTTAGATATGGTATTGAGTTCAAGCTGATGAACTCACTGTTCATTCATGAGATGATTCGTTGTTGAGCTGAAGCTTGAACTTGGGTTTCGGATTTTGGGTTCGGGTGTTGAACCCCAAGGTTCACTTGTGTTTAGAACTCGGGAATTTTGAAGTTTGGAAGTTTGGGTTCTGGGTTTCGGGAGCTCCAACCCGTAATCTAGCACTTGGGTGCTTTTTAACTTCATCCCATTTCCTTCTTCTCTTGTTTGAGAGCTTCAAAATTTGGTTATAGCTTGTTGTTTTTTGTGCAAGTATGTACTTATATACACATAGTATATTTTATAAACCTTGGTTGATATACCAATTGAATTTTTGGATGAGTTATTGCTTCTTGTGTTAGTCAACTCGCTATTGTGTTTGTCAATGAGTACAAACTTTTGTCGATCAGGCATCACGTCGCTCATTTCAGTGAACTGCTCTTTCATCGATCAATCTTTGTGTTGTTTGCTTGTTTTTGTCGATTGAGCATTTTGTTGTTGAACATGCATTTCGTTGGTCTGGGAGCTGAGTGCCTAGATTTTGTGTATGTAGTTGACCTTGAAGAGCTGTTGCAAGAACAAACTTTGTAATGCGGTCGGACTATGGACTTGTTGTTTGATCCCAGCAAGTTTTTTAAGACAACTGTGAGATGGAGTTGAATGTTGAGCTTGCCATTTCTTTCCGGCAAGTTCGGAGATAAAACTTTGAGATGAATTTGAACTTTGAACTTTTTGTTTGCGCCGAATAAGTTTGTAGGGACAACTCTGAGACAAAGTTGGTTGTAGAGATTGTCGTTTGATCCCAGCAAGTTCGGAGAGTTAACAGAGTTGAATTAAAATGCTTTATTTTGAAATAAAATGCTTTGGAGAGATAACACCACAGAAAATAGAATGCTTTATAGAATTAAATTGATAAGTTTGACCATTTTGACTATTTTATGGAAATTACTATTTTTGCACGTGTAAAACACGTGCAAAAGTTATAAAAATTTAAATTCTCAGAATTTTGTACTCAATGATTAATCTCTACCATTAGGTTGCAATATTATTATGTTCTAGATTTATTTGATTTAGGAAAACTCATTTTCGGACTTTAAATTACTATATTTGATTTTTGGGTAAAAGAATTATTTTGGACTATAAAATGAGCCAAAAAATTAGATTTAAAATTTGAAAATTCTGAATTTGGGGTCAGCCAACTGAAGAGTATTTAAGGATAGGTTTAAATCCTTATTTGATTGATTTTTTATATGGAAAGATTTGTATGTATTTAATACGAAAATATGGGATTGTGGGGGCACTTTATTGCAAAAATCCCTCATGAAACCATAATAATTCACCCGGGTCAGATAAAAGAGAGGGCGAACACTAGGTTTCGGCCCCTATTTTTTGGGGTGCTATTTGTGGATTTTTTGAAGGTTTGCGGGAGATCTTTTGCTTGGAGGAGAATGCTAGTTCTTTGGTGTTGATTTCTTCAATAAGGTGGGCATCTCTTTACCTCTTATTATGCTTTTTTATCTCATGAATGTTATAATATCATGCTAGGACTTGAATTGTGAATCTATAGTTATATTTTAGCATGATTGTGGTGTTTGTTATGAAATAATCGTAGAGGTGTATATATAATAAAGACTTGTTGGTTATATGAGATAAAGATTGCATCTTGAATGTATGATGATCTTAAATAAATTGTTCTTGAGTAACGAATATTATACTGCATGAAATATCAAGTTTTATCTATGGAAATTTATTTAATGAAACTATATGTTGTTGTGGATGTTTAGATCTTGTTGTATGATTCAAGAACCATGATTTGAGTAATTAAAAGATGAAATCTTTGAGTTATTTACTGTTTTGATGTGAAGTCATGATGAGTTGAATATTAGAATTTTTATGCAAAATTAAGTGCTAAAAATCTTTGAAATATCCATGAAATTGTGACCTAGGGTTTCAGTGGTTAAACCCTCGGGTTAGAGTTAAATGGTAACAAGGGGGGATCAATTTTGGGGGTCAGAACAGTGCCGCCTGCACTGTGCTGACCTCGGGTCCGCATAGTGCAGTGCAGCGGCTGCTCTTGCATGTGGGGCTCGGGTTGCTTTTAGTGAGGGTTTTCGGCTTGTGCTAGGCTTGTAGAACCCTAGTGCATGTAGGGATATGTATGTATATGTGTAAATCTATTAATTTCAAGAGGTTTAAATTGATCTTTAGAGCAAGTTTTGATGGTGCGAGTTTTAGATTTTAGGAAAAATCTAGTTTTCAGATTTTTAGGTGAAATAGAGTTTCAAAACTTGTATAATTGAATTATAAATTATGGAGTATGATCTATGATTACAGATGGGATATAAACTTAAATTATCGAGTTATATGTTTCAGTTTTGGGAGAGTAGTTGATTGAGAACATATATATTTAAGATTTTGAGGAAAACGAGTGATATGGCTAAAAATAGGATTAAATCGTAACCGTTCAAATCAAGCACGAATCTTAAAGCTCTCAGGATTAAAACGATAATTTCACCTACAAATGTGTCCGAATTGAGAACTGAGTCTTTCTTCAAAGCCCAATAGCCCAAAAACATATCTGTCCTACTGGGTATGGGTAGAAACCCATTACAAACCAACCTAGATGGATAAAGAGTAATTAAAATTAGTGGTTATCCCTAAGAGATAGTTTAAACAGTCCCTCTTATCACGAAACGAGTCAAACTCTCTTCTTATCCATAAACATCGGGAAGTAGAGATTTATCCTTATCTCGAAACTGGTTTCTAAGGCGACTATAAATACCCCTCCCCCCCACCGTAACAAGGTAATCAATATTTTTCCACCTAAAGCTCTTTCATAATCTTCCTGATTACTGACAAGAGCATCGGAGTGTTTGTCGTCGGGATCCATCCCGATGTATCGAACTTTTGCAGGTTCACGGCAGCGGCAAGAAACTAGTCAAAATGCCAGTGAAAGTTGACTGGTTTGCTTATTTGTTCCCTTCAACAATCCAAAAATTCATCTGTTTTCTCCCACATCGAAATCAGCAGCAACAGATTGGCGCCGTCTGTGGGAACTCGAAAAGCGATCCAGCCCTATTTCATCAGCGAAAGTAGTTTCAAGCTATGCCTCCAAAGAAGGGGAAGACGACAGTCTCTAACCGCAGAGCCACTCTCGCTCCTTCTCCTCCACTCCAGGAGGTCCCCCCTTCAACCCGCTCAGCAAGTCCAGCAGCCGCAGCCTGGACAGCCTCTCCCTCAACCTGTCCAGCAACCACAGCCTAGACGACCCCCTCCTCACCAACCTCAGCCCCAGCAGGCTCTTCAAGGGCCTGAAGGGGTTGCCACAGGACCCTCCCGCCGAAGCCGATAGGGGAAACCTCCTCATCATGACCATGTTTCGATACATAACCCCTCATCCGACTCCATGGCCTATCACAGTCCCCCAATGCTGAAGGATCTCCGGCACATTATTGTTAACCAGCAACATGGGATAGATCTTCGGACCCGCTTGGATGAGAGGCGGATCCATGACGGGATAGCCCGCCATGAACATCAAAGGGGTCCAGCGATCTAGTCCCCTAGAGCCCGATCCCCCTTAGACCAGATCGCAGAAGATCCAAATCTCCTAGGAGGCGAAGAGAGTCACCCCAGCGTCTTCAAAGGAGGAGCGCTCTCCGACCGGTCGACCCACCCCACGGGACCACCGATAGCGGGAGGCACCGGTCACAGGTGTAGCGCCCCAAATTTCTAATATGAGAGCTTAGAAAATAAGTGGCGAAATCCCAGCAATCCACTTCAATACAACAATAAACACCAACAACACCACTAAAATTTTCTTCTTTTATTACAACAATTATTACAAATCTCAGCGGAAGTCTAAACATCTCAACACACAAATTAATCTTTCATTTACAACTCAATAATAACTCATTATGTCATTACAATTTTATAACAACACTAAATAATCCAACTATCTCAAGATGCCCACTCAAGCATCCAACCTCCCATCTAAGCAATAACCTGCAACATGTGAGGCTAGAGTTGAACCCTAACCCCAAAACTACGGGGTCAGCCATAAAAATGGTGTGAGTGGCAACAAATCAAACAAATAACATAAATGAACTTAAAACATAATATCCAACAAATAATAATCAAACACTAAAGTATGAAATACGACAAAAGAATAACGGGTGATACCAAAACCAAAAGCCAAGTGTGTAAAATTAGGAAATCCAAATGCATAAAAGTGATTCAATAAAAACATCATGACTACATGCTGACAACGATGACTACTAAGAGATGAAGATAAACTATGATAATTTGCCCATGCTTGATCATTCCGGAGATTGATCCCACATCACAGGTATTTTCCCTGGATAATTCAGGAGATCATCCCACATCTAAACATAGGTGCCTTATCACAATAATACCCCAAAAGCGTCGCCTCGACTTCGATCATTCCGTAGGTCAATCCCACATCTCAAGATAATTACTTGGATAATTCCGGAGAAATACCTCACATCTCAGGTTAACTACCTGGATAATTCCGGGGATAAATCACACATCTCAAGTTAACTACTTGGATAATTCAGGAGACTAATCCTACATCAAAAGCCATACTGAGGTGCATAACTCAAGTTCTCATTCGTCATGACACTGCTAATGCCTGTCCTTATTAGTTTGGGTTACTGAACAAATCTCCTAGAGTAGTGTACCCTACCGGACTAAAAATCTGAATAACTGAAAATTTGCCTCGATGGGCCTCAACAAATAACTGAACAAACACCGGTATACTAGGGTCACCTACCTCTAGAGACTCAAAACAAATATCTGAACAAATTCCACGAAACAAGTGGCTCAACAAAATATCTCAAAATCATGTTCTTAACTGAACATCTCAAAATCAAATACTGAACAAATATCTCAAAATCAAGTACTGAACAAATGTCTCAAAGTCAAACACTAAACAAAATATCTCAATTCACATACAAAGATCCTTCAGGACCAGTCGACTGCATATCAGATCAGTCGACTGTCCAGAGGACATAATCCAACATTTCTCAAAAATAAACTAAGGCATAATCAGTCGACTTACCAAGGGGTCAGTCGACTGCCCCGAGACAAAGACAAATAATTCTCATCAAAAATATTCTAAGTATTTGAGTCGACTGAAAGGTCACAGGTCGACTGTCCCGAAAGGACCGAACAAAACAACAAACAGCAGACCAGTCGACTGACCTCAGTCTAGGTCGACTGTCCCGAACAAAAACTCAAAGGCTAAAAATACACAGTAGGCTCGTACCAGTCGACTGTCGGCTACAGATCTGAACACAAATATCATACTGAAGTTTTCTAAAGATTCACTGATCATAAAATTAACTTGTATCCAGGCAAATAAACGACTCTCAATAATCTCCATCATGGACACATTTCTCAATCAAACAAATATTCGAATTTCACATCCTCATGATCTAAACTCTTAATCCTTTGATTAGGGTTTTCTCAACAAAACTAATGTCGTCCTCAACACATAAACAAGATTGGTTTGCAATCACTAGATCCAGATGTGTAATATCTGATCACAACATAATCAGTTCTTAATTTGCTTTCTAACAACATGGTCTCATAAATCAACATTTCCTCAACAAATCTAAATCTTTTCTCATCATGGTCCAAATATCAATTAAAAGTTCTAATCATCCATATCAAATAATAGATCCATGTCATACATACAATAAGACTAACAAATCAATAGTGTAACGATCACAAACAAGGCATAACGAAGATCTTACTTCATTCATCATTCAAATCAAACAAAGCAAACAAAACAAAACAAACCAACTCACATTGTTCTTGAAGAAAATCCACACAATAGCTCTTCTCCTTGCTAGATCCAAAAGCCTCTTCTTGTTCCTCAAACAAATCTCAAAAGTCTAAATATTCTGAATGACGGCTGGGAAAAGAATTCCCTTAAATATGCCGGAGTGAATATTAGGGTTATATTCCCTCTTTGCAAAATAATCCTTTTAAAAGTACATCTTACATATATAATTGTATTCTTGAAAACTGAATCAAATATCTTTTAAATTAGGATCTAATAGAAAAATATATTTCTAAACCTCAACAAATACTGATCGGAGTGTCCAGTAAACACGTTTTGCACTTCAACCCTCAAAATTGTCAATTTTGCAAATAAGTCATTCTTTTCTCAAAAATTGCAAATGGTACTAATTAATTTCAGAAAAATCTGGAAAAATACTAAATAATTCTCAAATAATAAATAATGATTTTTCATAAAGAAAACTTAATTTTTCAAACTTCTCAAAAGTCATTCGCACGTGTTTTGCACGTGTACAAAAGATAAATTTCTTAGAAAATATTTATTTAAATCCTCAAAAATTATTTAAATTCATTTTCAAATAATTAAAATAATATTTGAAAATACGGGGTTCTACAACAGGGACGGAGTTCCAGCAGTTTCAAGAAGCAGTCCTGAGGGGCCTCAATGTTGCTCTCGACCATGGTCAGTGGGCACCAAGTCCTCAACTTGCCCCAAGCTAACAGCGCCGTACTCACAATCCTCAACCTGCCCCAAGCTATCACTGCCGCACTCCCATTGCCCTTCCACATGAGGACGAGTCCTGGGGCTCAGCAAGATATGACCGAAGGGAAGATTCGGTCTATCGCCGTCTCTACGAGATGGAGAGGCGCCTTGGCTGACTTGACAGAGAAGAGGAATAGCGGGTGAGGAAGTTCTGCCCCAACATGCCTCCATTCTCCCCAACCATAACAGAAGCACCAGTCCTAGAGGACTTCAAGCCCCCTCATTTTGAGTTATACAATGGGGAGTCCGACCTTGCTGACCACATCAAGAGTTTTAAAATTCTCATGATGATCCACCAGGCATCGAATGCGCTTCTTTGTAAAACTTTCTCAGCCACGCTGAAGGGGCCAATAAGAGAATGGTACTCATGACTAGCCCCGACCTCCATCTTCTCCTTTGATCAGTTTGAGGGGCTCTTCCTTACTTTGTGAATAGCCACCTGCGCTGAAAAGACAAGCATTTCTTTACTGTTAATCCATCAAAGGAAGGGCAAGCGGCTAAGGGACTATGTTAAGCATTTTACCTCCGAGGCACGGTCCATCGCCTCTCTAAACCAGTCGGTGGCCTCTGCTGCTTTCCAATCCAACGTCACCAACAACAACCTCAGGGCCTCTCTTGCCAAAAAGCCTCCTCGGGATTTCTCAGAACTTCTCTTCGGAGTGAGAAATACATCCGAGCGGAAGAGGCTCTCACCCACCCTGCTCTTGAGGGATCATCCTCCGGAAAGAAATGGTAGGGCGCTGAAGAAGAAGGAGCTAAGAAGCTCAAGAAAGATAATGGAGGCCAGCATTGCTCTCCTCCGCGCTTTGAGAAATTTACTCCACTCAACGCGAGTGTTTCAGCCATCCTGATGGAGGTCGGGAAATAAGGTCTTCTCATACCATCTCCGAAGATGAACACACCAGGCAAAAAGAGAAACAGGGACAAATGGTGCCGCTTCCACAGGGACCACGACCACGACACGGATGACTGTCGGGCCCTAAAAGACGAGATCGAGGCTGTTATTCAGAGAGGGCACATTTCTAGGTTCGTAAGAAAGGACAGGGAAAATCCTCCTATGCCCCCAGGGGGGATAATAAGCGAACCAAGTGGCACGCCAAGGGAAAATCCTCCTAGAAGTGAATTACGTTTAGAACCATCCTCCCCCAAGGGCCTTGGGGTCCTTGTCACTTTTTTAGATAAAAATTTAGAGGGCATCCGAATGCCCCATTGTGATGCACTGGTAATAAATCTCCATATGTCCAACTTCGATGTGCGCCGAGTCCTGGTCGACATGGCAGTTCGGTCAACATTCTTTTTCAAGAGGTCATCCAGGGTCTTAAGCTATCCAAGGATCGACTCAAGCCCGCTGGCTACACTCTCCACGGGTTCACAGGGGTGCCGGTGACGATCGAGTGTGTCATAACTCTGGATGTAACCTCTGGCAAAACTCCAATCACCCGAACCGAGCTAATGGATTTCATGGTGGTAGATGTGAAGGCCACTTACAACGTCATACTGGGCCGACCAGGCCTAGCTTCTCTCCAAGCCATACCCTTAGCCTACCACATGAAGATGAAATTCCCCACCGCAACAAGCGTGGGAGAAGTCAGAGGGAGCCAGGAAGTGGCTCGCAAATTCTACATGACATCGGTAGGAGGGCCGGTCCTCTCCTTTGAAGCCCTCAAACTGCCACAAGGGTACTCCAGACCATCTTAGAGCCGATCGATGAGTTGGAAGATGTAGCATTCTTAGAAGGCGATTCGGCCCGGACATTCCAAATTAGTAAGTTCCTCCCCCTTCCAATCAAAGAAGACATCATCCAATGTATAAAGGGGTAATCGCGATCAATTCACTTGGACCGCGACTGACATGCTGGGAATCTCCGAAGAGCTCCTCATGCACCACCTTAGTGTTGCTTCGGGGGCCAGACCTGTTTAGCAAAAGCGACGCAAATGCACTCTCGAGTGCTAGCAGGCTATCAAAAAAGAGGTTGAGAAACTCTTGAAGGCTCGTTTCATACAAGAGGTCAACTATTCCGAATGGCTATCCAATGTCGTGATGGTAAAAAAAGCCAACGGAAGCTGGAGGATCTGCATTGACTTCACGGATCTAAACAAAGCCTGCCCTAAAGATCTGTTCCTGCTCCCGAGCATTGATGCCCTGATTGATGCAACCTCAGGCCACGAACTCTTAAGTTTCATGGATGCATTTTTTGGGTACAACCAGATCAGAATGTTCCCGATTTAACTACTTGCGAACGAGCAAGTACACAGTAGCTCACCATTCGGAATTGCTCCCATAACTGTTGAAACTCTTCTAACGACAAGTTCGGAGTCCAACATTTTGTTCGATGCCTCTTTAGCTACTTGCGAATGAGCAAGTACAAAGTAGCTCACCATTCGAAATTGCTCCCACAACTATTGAAACTCTTTAGCGAACATTAGCAAAATGCAAACTCTCAAAAGAAACTCGAAAGATGCAATATATTATTTCATCAAGATTTGAGATACAAGACTTATACAAAACAAAGACTACAAGATTACAAAATTTTGCCCTAGCTCCTTCTAGGGAGTAGGATGCTCTTATTAAGAGACACGCGAGGACGGCGAGCACTGTGTCGCTCTCGCCCCGTTTCCACCAAAGTCTCTAAACCAGCGAGCCGAGTCGCGTCGTCGGCACCCAAGAGTCTAACGGTTGCCCCGACAGATGCTCCGCTCGACGAGCCGGCCACTCCATTTTGTGCATCATCTGGGTTCCGCAAAAGAGGAGGTGAACGAAGTGCTAACTTGTGGAGCAACCTTCCTTGAGCATACTCACCCCGAGGGCAGGAAGTGCTTCTGACGTTACTCCCCTCAGAAAGTCGTCGCAGACGAAGATTCTCTGCCTCTAGTTCGACAACCTGCTCTTTCAGTGAGTCGTCCGTATAATACCCTAATTCCTTATTTTTAAATTAAATGAAGGTTTTTGAATTTTATGTGCATTGCACGTATTAATTCAGGTTCATTTTCATAAGAATTACTTATTTTGTAGCATGAATAAACATTTTCCTATCTCTCTTTTATTTTTGGAAGTCTAATTGTTTATTTTAAAGCCCATCCTAATTATTTGATTTATTTCAATTAGCCCATTGAAATTTGAGCTCAACAATTAAAAGCCCACTAGTTATTCTCTCTTTTAAATAACATTACTGATGTGAATATTTGCAAGTGTACAAAATCGCAACAAGTAGTATAGTTTAGTGAATAAAGTGTCGAACTCACAGGGACTAATTATTTTATTGAGTACCGAATTTACTAGATGAATCACTATTTGGATAATCGAAATTAATAAATGATAAAAAAAATTAAATTAATCTAATTAAAGTTAACTAAATTAGTGAAGAGGGAGCGGACTGTGAAATTTTTGTAATTTGTTAATGGCAAAATTAATTCTAGGGCTTTTGACTTCACCTAGTTAATCACACACAATTTATAACTCCTTATGAATAAAAATATTATTTTTCCAAGTTGTAGTCCAAAATTCCAAAATTATTCAATACTCTCTCTCAAGCAGTATCAAAATTATTCTCAACTAATTATTTGCCTTAGTTCATTCACAAATTATCAATTGAAAATTTTATTAAAATCTATGGATTTCTTAACGGTCACATTCTCCTATAACGGTGTTTAATTTTTATTAACAAAAAATTACCAGTTCGGTCTCTTCATGATTTAAAAGATCATACAAATGTCTATCCACCAATTGTACGCATTAAGAATAAAAATCAACACACAACCATGGAAAAATAGAACACAATAATAAGGAATTAAGATTGTGTTCTCAAAAACTAGGCTACATCTTAGCCCTAGAAAAGTAAAATTAGTTCATAATCAATTTGCAACTAACTAAAATTGTTTGGGATTGCATCATAAAAAAATTTAGAGAAGAAGAGATACAAAAAGATATAAAAATATCGCAAACCAAACTCCTAGAACCATTCTCTCTCTTCTCTGTTCTCTGTCGCTTTGAAATCGGAGCAGCCACAAACCGTGTTGACGTCAGCACGCCTCGGGACACGTGCCGCCAAAATGTCAGCCTGGTCGCTGTCAGAGTCGCCGCATCAGAGTTGGTGGGTCCCGCCTGTCAGCGCTGTAGTGCGCCAGGTCAGCACCTGTCGCTGTCGAAGCCACCTGTCAGTGTGGGTGCGCCAGGTCACGTCTTTTCTCTCTCTCCCTTTTTCGTTTCGAACCGCACGCCAGGAGAGAGACTTTCAGCTCTCTCTCTCCTTTTTTTTAAATTATTTTTGTTTTTATTTTCTTTTTCTTTGTTTGTACTAGCTGTCACCTTTCCCAGTTGATGTGCGTGCCTAGTGTGAATTTACAGATAAACAGCAGGAGAATTAGGGTTTACTCTTTGCAGAAAAATCCCTTCCTTTTCATTTATTTCTTTCCTTCTTTCATTTGATCTTTATTTCTTTCTCCTTTTTCTTCTCTTTCCTTTTCTTGCAAACACGTGCTGCATTCACAAAATAAGACCAGAAATTAGGGTTTAAAATAAAATAAAATTAATTAGTTTAAAATTAATTAAACTAACTAAAAATCATATTAGCTCATTTAAACCCTTTTAAATTATTTATCACACTTTTAGCTCAATTAGCAGATTAAGATTCAACAAAACAATAAAAATTAATAAATCAATAGTTTTGCTTTGTTTGTTGATTAATACAAAAAGTCTTCACTTTTTGCATCAAAAATCTTATTTATTCAAAAATAATTAATTAATTGAAATCTTACAGAAATAAGATAAATTAAACACAATATAAACAAAAACAAGCAATTTTAATGGGTAAATGAGTACAAATATTTGTATAAAAATTAGACACAGCAATTACTTGTACTGTAGATCATTTTTTAGAAAATTAATTAAATGATCATGCACAACTAGTAGTTAGGGGTGCGACATTTGGCACGTGCATGCACAAGAGTGTGCATTGCACACCTTTCTACTTGGCCGGATATGCATAGGAGAGAGTGGAGAAGTGGCTTAGTGGATGGGTGGTTACCTTGCTCATGGGTGGTTGCTACAACTTCCCAATGTATCCTAGCCATTTATCTACAACCATCTAATGCAATTCTAGCCCTCCATTTCACCCTAAAACTAGTATAAATATCCCTCACTTGTATGCATACAACAAACTAAGATATTTTGTAAAGAAAAGAAAGAAAGAAATACATAGGAGAGTAAAAAGATTGAGAGAGTTAGAAAAAGATTGAGAGTGTTTAGTTTTTTGTGTGTGTTCCATTCTTGGAGGCCGGCCACTTCACCAAGGCAAGAGGGAGGCTCGGGTTCACTAGTGCAAGGAGGAGGAGACATTTGTGGTGGCTCAAACTAGGAGGAGAAGGACCGCTCGTGTGTTCAAGGAGATTCTAGGAGCTTTTGTAGTGTTTTCCTTCAAATAGGTGGGTGTTTTTCTATACTTCTAATCTTAGACATCATGCTAGGGATTTTTGATATATATGAATGCTAAAAGAACTAATAAGATAATCACTTGTTGGCTCTAAAAAGGACTTGGTAGATGATTGAGTAAATGCTTGATGAATTGCATGCTATTAGTTATAATTTATGTCTAATGTAGTTAAATTGACTTATTGCCATGAAATTTGTGAAATTAGAACCATGTGATTGTAGAAAAATGTTTATGAATGGTTAATAGATGAATTATGAATTTTTGCGTTTATTGAACCATTGTAACACTTGTTCAAGGAATGTAACTTTGTTTATGAGTATTATGGATAAAAGAAGATAAAAACAGAATTTAGTACTTCTTTAATAAAGTTATAAAGTAAAATTTAATAGAAAGTTTTGTTAAATTGAAATTGTGCAATTGTAAACATAGAATGCAAATTAGAATGAAAAATACTTGTTTTAATGTCAAAAAATTATTTTAAAAACACTGATTTGTTAAATGAATGTAAACTCAATATTCTGGAAATTTTTAGGACTTTTTGTGAAGAAGAAACGAAGTTATGATCTTTTGAAAAATGAAATAATTCTAATAAACAGAGGATCGACATAAACCTATTTTTAAACTAATCCTATATCAGTTGGTCACCCTGGTCATACTGGTTATAGGGGGGCACTAGTTGCGTTACTGTAGCGGTGCGATACTGTGTGTGTGGGTTCAAGTCTCGGCAGAGGCTTTTTACTTTTACTTTTTGATTTTTCCAAATGCCGAGAACTGGACTCAAACCCCATTCACTCCCTCTTTATGAAAGTTGGGTACTTGTCCCTTTTGGCTAGTGCGTGGGGATTGGTTTTCGGTGACTGTGCACCTGGCTGTGTGTGTGCAGGTTCGAAACTGGTTGAGGCCAAAATTTTTGGGAAAGAAATCTTCTTTTTTTCTTTTCTTTTCTCACTTGATTATTTTGAGTTTTTAAAAATAAAATAAATACGGAGAAAAATATTAGAAAATTCCTGAAAATACATAGACTTCATAAAAAAATATTTTTTTAACTTGTGGACCTTTAAAAAGAGAAATAAGAGTACAAACTTAAGAGTGAAGTATTCATCTTAGTTTGATCTTTTGAAGCGCTAAAACAAAGAAGTGAATTTTTTTGATTATAGAAATAAATTGCAAAGAGATAAATTGAGATTTTTTTCATTCACAAATGTTGAGTAGAATTAAAATGAGAATTTTTGAATATGCAAGTTGTGCATGGAAATATGAGAAAAAGAGAACTTGATGAAATGTACAATTTTGTGAACAAATATGTTTTTCTATAAAAGTGAAAGAAGGACTTAGACTAGAATTTTTAGCTAAACTTCACGTCGGCAAGAATGAAAAATATGGAAAAGAAGATTTTGATATTTTGACCAAGTTTGAGTCGTTGATAATGATTGGTGTTGATAAGACAGATGTAGGAGTAATGCTAGATTCTAGAATATTGACCTTCAATTATACATAAGGATTAGGTACATAGGGAAGACGAGATGAACGTAAGAGAAAAACATGAGTATGAGGGCCATTGGATTGGCGGCGTGAGAGTATTCACAGGATGTCCCATGATGCGTCATGATTAGGGCGTGAATACTACTCCAGAGTACCGTCCTGGTGGCGACGCTCGTGGGGTGTTTGGCGACTGCGGGTGGTGTCATGTCTATGGTAGGAGGTGAATTAGCACAGGATGCCTGCATGATGAGTCATGTGTCAGTGCATTGGGATTGTCTCAAGGGCGCCTAGACATGAGTTCGTAGTTCGTAGAACATCTAGGATACTTACCGTAGTTACAATAGTAGATTAAATCATGGCGAGGGATCGAACCCTAGAAGATGAAGAACGATTAAGGGCTTGCCCTTGGACCTATGTAGTATGGGCTGCATAGACTCTGAACAAGCGCGCATTAGTGTCATATAATGTAAACAATTGCATTAAGGACTAAGTGCACAGCACAACACGACATCAATATGGTAGTCCCTTTGTAGCTTTGTCTCTGATCAAGTTTGTGGTTTGTTTAAGTATGGAAAATCGTTATACTGTTCGGCATAGTGAGGATGGCCGTATATAATATTTCTTCGGTTGTAAGAAACTGATGCGTCCACAGTTTTCTATGCAGGATAAGGAGATGAGCAAGACTAAAGTATACATGCTGCTTAGAGATTGATTCAAATGTTGTACATTTTTATTCATATAAATATTGTAAATTTGCTTCCGCTGTATAAATGTAAATATAAATGTAACTCTGATGTAACAAAAGTTTTTAATTCCTTGTAAAATTGTACGAAGAGATGTGTAAAGATCTTGTGGAACTTCGAATTCTGTCTGTTTTGGAATTCGGGGTGTTACAGTCCGTCACTCTAATCTTCAAGCGAGGCAATCGTCCCAAACTACCCCCTCGCGAGACCTCAGAGATAGCCCTTTGAAGATGTGCAGACTCTAGACTTTTCTCGAGCACCATGTTCTTTAATTCGTCTCTCTCGGATCTCGCCTCGAATAAGGTGTGACGAAGGAACTTGAGTCTCAAGCCTTGGCTGACAGCCATCGACGGGCAGGACTCCTTCCCTTCGGGTGGCACTTCACGAGTCCTCTCCTCAAGGTGCCTCATCTCAATGTCTTGACGGGCCAAGGCCACCCTTAAATGACCTACCTCCCGCTCTACTTTATAAAGCATCTCTCGAGACCGAGCTAGCCCCAACTTGACGACGCCGAGCTCTGAACGGAGACGTGGAACCTCGCTATCCTGGGATAGTCAACGAAAGAGAAGCGTAAATATCTTTAGTCGAAACAAATCCAAAAAGACGATTCTATGTTCGGCTAAAACTACAAGATAGTCCTATGTTTGAATAAAAGTCACAAGCTGTGTCGCAACACAAAAGAGTTTCATTACTGAAGTAGAGATACAAAAGCGGTGGTCAGTCTGCTATTAGGCATCGCTACAACCAAATTCAAAAAAGAAATCAACAACAAAGAGCAAAAGAAACTACGAGGGAGGTCAGATGTCCACCCCGGTGGGCGAACCCAAGGGGGGTGCCAGCTTGCGACCGCTCCCCTCGACCGCCTCTGGCAATGTAACTATGGCTGTATGGGGGTCCGCCACAGCATCTTCCTCTCCCTCCCCGCCATCTATCTCCCCCCCTCTCCATATTCCTCCTCATTAGGAAGCAAGCGATACCCCGAGTGATCAAAGTCAGGGATGTGCTCGCCAATGTCGTTCAAAGCCTTGGCATATGCTTTCCGCATGTTTTTCTTCAAGTATCCGATGGCCTTCTTCTCCGCCACGGCCTCGGCCTCTCGCACGGCTACATCCTTCTCGCGAGCCACTATCTCTCTCTCTGCAGCCCTCTCTCGAGTGAATTCCTCCCTCTCCAATTCAGCGCTCTTCATTGCCTTCACTAGCGCTGCCTCCAACAGAGTGACCTGAGCGGCTTGAGACTCTGCTAAGAGGGCAGCCACTTCAGACTCCTTCTTGGCCCTCGACCGCTCGATCTTCTCTCGATCTTGCACGGCCTTCAATTCCCTCTCCTGCTCTGCCACCTGTTAGCGAGGAAGTTTACAAAGTGAAGCCTACACCGGAACTATAACATCAAATACTTACCTTCATCTGCGCCTTCACAATCTCCAAGACCGAGTCACCTGCATTTCCATGCTCCATCGAGGCCTTGTCCTTCGGTGTGGCCAAGTGATGCACGACGTCCATGCAACTCACCGAGTCCCCGAGGAAGCCATCATGCCTCTGCCTTGCCAATTCGGGACGAAGATTCTCTTTAGCTCGTTGGTCAAGATCGTCTCAACCGCCGCAGTATGAGGAGGAGCTTCAAGTGCTAGCGTTGCTAAAAGAGGGAGATCTCCCGCCAAGGGGACAATCAAGGCAACGAGTGTGGAATATAAATCCACGACAGGAGTAGAACTGCCCTCGCTTCTAGTCGCCTTCGACTGCGACGGCCGAACGATGGTCTGCTTCCTTTTCCTCTCATCGGCTCGCCTACCACTCAGGGCCGAATGCCTATTCATGATGTCGTCAAAGTCCTTGATAGTGTCTCCTGCAAATAGAAGATGAGAAGTGTTAGAAAATTTGAAGAGCTTCCGCGAACTAAGGAATAATGATTAAAGAAAATTCATACTAGGGTTCATCCGGCTAAGCCCCCCACCCCCAAAAGAGACTATCTTCTGAGATATCTTTCTAGTGCAATGTCGGTCGATCCAAAAGAATTCCGACCATCCTATCTTCTTCGGGGCTAAGAGACGGCTCCGCCTTCGCCCTCTTTGGCACGTCCTCCCTCTAAACCGTTGGGATGTCCAATGACTCCTTACTCCGAATCAAAAAATACTTATCCCTCCAAAACTTCATTGAGTTGGGGATGTCGACCAACTTGATGCCCTTTCGAGCGGTAAGATAGAATGTACTCCGTCCGTGTCTTCTGATGAATCTTATCTAACCTATGGAGAACATTGAGATAAGGCTCGATCCTCGCAGCCTGGAAGTGAAGCATGAACCCCGTAACGTGCCTCCAAATGTTCGGCATTAGTTGAATCGGACAGACACCGTACCATCGCAACACGTCCTTATGAACGGATGAAGAGGGAGGCAGAGCCCCGTGTGAAAAGCATCGAAGGGAAACACGCATAAAATCAGGGAGAACAAAGAGCAAGATCAAACCCCGGGACCGGGAAGGATGAGGTCGAACTCCGGAGGAATCATGTAGCACCTCCTAATATTGTGCTGGTCCACCTCTGTAAGTACGGAGACCATGCTATTCGCCTCGGAGTGCTCACAAGGCTTGTTCTCCTCATAGAACCGACCCATGCCATGCTCTACACGCCTCAGTTCTTCGGCACTATATTGGCGAACCCCTCCCAAATGAGACACGACGATCGAATGCCTTCCGAACTCGCCCATCCTCCGATCCCTCTCCACGACTGTCTCCACCACCGGCGAAGGTAGAGCCACTACACCCTTCCCCTTGTCAACACTAGAATCTCTCTCCACAACTGTCTCCAATGGCGGGGGCAGGACCACATCGACCCTAGATGAAGCTGGAGGGAGCACTTCGGTCTGACCAGAGGGGGAGGCCTCCTCGCCGGAAGATAACCTAGACATCTTTTAAAATAAAAATAAATTACCTTATGATTTGACGTTCACAGCCGGATGTCTCGCCGGAGAACGGAAAATATCATCGGAATCTTGGTTTAGCTCTCGAGTAAGAAAATTTTCAGGTGTGGTAAAAAGAGAGAGTGAGAAGAAATGAGAAGGGGGGATTTATAGCCAAGCTTGGGGGATTTGGGACGAACACGTAATGGGCCCTTAGGAAGCCCAAGAGGTGCAGAATCCTAAGTGGCCAGAAGTCAAACCGTTAAAGAGTCAAACCATCGAAGAAGTTAGACCATAAAAAAAGTCTGACTGTCAGAAATGCATCACACGCTCGCCAAGCTCACCACATCTTGTCGAACAGACGATGATTCGATTAGAACATAGGCAAAGTAGTGTTGACTAGTCAATGATCTCGAGCCACGTGCCATTCACCCAGAGCTCGACACACGCTCGCCACATCTTGTCGAACAGATGATGATCCGATCAGAATATAGGGAAAGTGGTGTTGACCAGTCAACGGTCTCGAGACACGTGCCATTCATACGGAGCTCGAGACACGCTCTCCATGCTCGCTGCATCGTGTCGAACAGACAGTGTTCCGAACAAAAAAAGGCAAAATGGCGTTGACCAGTCAACGGTCTAGAAGCCACGTGTCGCTCGCCTGTCGTTCGACGCTTGTTCACCACGCTCGTCACTTCGTGTCGAACAGACAGTGTTTCGAAGGATAAACAGGTAAAATGGCATTGACCAGTCAACAGTCTAGAAGCCATGTGTCGCTCGCCTATCGTTCGATGCTCGTTCAACATGCTCGCCGCTTCGTGTTGAATAAACAATGTTCCAAATAAAAAACAGGCAAAATGGCATTGACCAATCAACTGTCTAGAAGCCACATGTCGCTTGCCTGTCGTTCGACACCCTATCGCCACGCTCACCGCTTTGTGTCGAACAGACGATGTCCCGAATGAAAAACAGGTAAAATGGTGTTGACCAGTCAACTACTTGGAAGCCACGTGTCGCTCGCCTGTCATTCGACGCTCGCTCGCCACGCTCGCCACAACGTGTGGAACAGACGATGTTTCGAACAAAAAACAGGCAAAATGGCATTGACTAGTCAACGGCTTAAAAGCCACGTGTTGCTTGCCTGTCGTTCGACGCATCGTTCGCCGCGTTCGCTGCTATGTGCCGAATAGACGTTGTTCCGAACGAAAAACAGGAAAAATGGAGTTGACCAGTCAACGTCTTAAAAGCCACATGTCGCTCACATGTCGTTCGACGCATCATCCATTGCATTCGTCGCTACGCGTCGAATAGACGGTGTTCTGAACGAAAATGGGCAAATGCTATTGACCAGTCAATGGCCCAAGAGCCACGTGTCGCTCGCCTGTCGTTTGACGCATCGTTCACCACGTGCGCTGCTACGCGCTGAACAGATGCTTTTCCGAATGAAATGCGGGGAAACATGAATCTCTGATTAGCCGTCCGATCACTTCGAAAACCGTGCCAGAGCTCGATCAATGCTCCAGATCGCGCCACACCAATATTCACTTGATTAATTCTTTATTTTTATTTTTTATTAATTCGAATTAATTATTTAAAAATTGCAAAAAATAATTAAAAATTTAAGAAAATAATTAAAAATTCTATAAAATAATTATTAATCCTGGGAAAAATATTTCGGTGCTCCTGGATAAATAATTAATAATTGGAAGGGTTGATTAATACTTTTTGAAAATAGGTTGTTAATTCGCAAAATTGAATAAATAATTCGAAAAATAATTAAAAAATTAGAAAAAATCCAGAAAATTCCGAGAATAATTTTGGGCACTTTGCAAGCTCAAATTAGCACCGTTACACCTCGAGCAAGATCCAAACCCCCTGAGGAACTCCGATAAAATTCCGTACGCCATTGAAACAACAAAACTACTCTGCAAAGGCTGTTAAACTCAGTCTTCGGGAGTGGGGGGCTCGTGATATGGCTAAAAATAGATTAAATCGGAACCATTCAAATCAAGCACGAATCTTAAAGCTCTCAGGAATAAAACGGTAATTTCACCTACAAACGGGTCCGAATTTAGAACTGGGTCTTTCTTCAAAGCCCAATAACCCAAAACGGATATGTCCTACTCGGTATGGGTAGCAACCCGTTACAAACCAACCCAGATGGATAAAGAGTAATTTAAATTCGTGGTTATCCCTAAGAGACAGTTTAAACAGTTCCTCTTATCACAAAATGATTCAAACTCTCTTCTTATCCATAAACATCGGAAAGTAGAGAATTATCCTTATCTCGAAACTAGTTCCTAAGACGACTATAAATACCCCTTTTCCCTCACCGTAGCAAGGTAATCAATATTTTTCACCTAAAGCTCTTTCATAATCATCCTGATTACTGACAAGAGCGTCGTAGGGTTCGTAGCCGGGATCCATCCCGGTGTATCAAACTTTTTGCAGGTTCACGGCAGCGGCAAGAAACCAGTCAAAACGCCGGTGAAAGTTGACAGATTTGCTTATTTGTTCTCTTCAAGAATCCACAAATTCATCTGTTTGCTCCCACACTAAAATCAGCAGCAACGACGAGTTTCAGTTTTTATATGTTTTGAGATGCAACATCGAGGGTTGCAAATCCATATGTTGAATGATTATGATTCTCAGTTTTGAGAGATTAAAGGTTCTGTTTTGAATGATAAAAGTTTCAAATTTTAAAGAGTTATTTTCAGTTTTAAAAAGGTGTGAGTTTCGATTTTGAAACTAGGAAATTTTTGATTTTGAGGAATAATTCTAGATTTTTAAGTAGATTAATGTTTAGTTTTGAATCGATTAAATTCCGAAAATTCGATTGTGTTTTCAAATATGGAAAGGAGTAATTTAAATGGGAAATAAAGATGTTTGGAAAAATTGTTTTATTTCTATAAATGAAGGGGTCTTTATGGAAGTGAATTGCTTATTAAATAAGGAATGAGATTTGATAGAGTGATTGTGGATAAATGAATGTTTATATTTGATATGAGATGATCTTATGTAAGACATTGAATTATGATCGAGAACTTATGGAAAAGTGGTGTTTCTAAAAATGAATAAAAGAAAGAATATTTTGATATTTTAAACTAAGTGGTGGTTCATATTGAAACTTAGGGTTATTGTGAGAACCCTCGAAAGATGTGATTGAGGAATTTATGTGGTGAGCATTAGAGGCTGAGCAGGACCCTACATTACCGGCGGTGAATGATTTGATTGTAGGAATTAGCCTTTGGGGAGGGGGGGGGACTAGTGTTTCTAGTTTTGTGGAGTTCAGTAGGGTGGAGCTAGCTCTTGGTAGCTCAGGCTACTCCTATTTAAACATAATGACAGACACTAGTTGGAGATATGATGAAAAAGAGCAAATGTGAGTAGTAGGCTTTAGGATGATCTGCGGAATGAGATAATCCCCAATATCTCGGGATGAGTGAGGCCCTAGGATGTTCTGCGGAGCGAGATTGATCTCCACGATTTCGGGACGAGAGTGACGCTCATGGGATATTTGTGCAATGAGGGTTCCAGGATGACCAACGGAGTGAGGTATTCTCTAAAAGAGTTCCTGGACAAGAGTAGAGGGCCTCCAAGATGTTCCATGGATAGAGTCTGACCTCCAGTATTGTGGGCCGAGAACCAGTACGTGCAAAATATCAAAATCTCGTAGTAGTCATGGTTGTAGGTTGCATATCGTGGGATCAAACCCCAAATTGCGGTGAACGCTAAAGGCTTGAACTCGGACCTATGTTGTTTGGGTGGCATAGAATCCGAACAAGCATGCATTTGTACACATCGTAGGCACTTGTGTTTTCCATGAACTTTGTCTTGTGCATTTCTATGTTTTCTAATCGCATATTTTATTCTTGCAAATTTCAATATTTATTGTTGATTTGTGATTCTTTTATTGTTGCTTTATCTTGTGCAAAAAGATTGTGGTTGTGAGATATTAGTGAGTCGATGCTTTAATCAGCGAAGCGTCAGTTAAATGTAACTGACATGCCCATTGTTTATTAGATTATTTGGCAAGATTTGCAAGTAAGTGACTTAGCAGAAGTTGAAGCTTGGGTTATGAGAAGATTGAGTTTACTTTATTGATTTAAGTGTGATAAAGGTGTTTAAATTTCCATTGTGCATTGTAATATGGACTGTTGTAAAGATAGTTTTTAATTTTCATGTATTTTATGCTGTGTTTGGTTTACGTTGAAGTAAAGTGTAACATCTGTCTTTTAGAATTTTTTTAAATATTTTATTTATATTATTTTTATTTATGATTTTGAGTATATTTTCTTATATTAATTGATTTTATTTTATTTTATAATGATTAAATTGGATTTTCCGGATTAAATGGGAAAATTTGAAATATAAGACTTTTGAGGTAAGTTTTCTCGGAAGAGATGATTTCGATTTAACCTGACATTTTTCCTGTGCACCTGTGCATAATAGAGGATTTAATAATTGATAATTTGAAGTAGTTGCTTGGTTATAGCAAGAAGTTCTAAATTTGGGAGTTTGGGGTTGAAAATAACCCTTTAATTGTTAATTTTATTTAATATTGGGCTTAAGCGCATAACCCTATACACTTATTATTTAAACCGACCTATTTGCAAGATTTCAATTTTAATAGTGATAATATGGAAATTTCATTAAACCTAGGGTTTGATTTTAGGAAGGGGAAAGAGAATTATATCTATTGTATGCTAGTAATTATTTTGGACGGTGTAGGATATTACCCAAGCTATCGGATTTGGGGTGCAGTGTTATATTATCCAAGTTTCACTTGGGGTGCGGTGATTATTACCTAAACTATGTTTGGGATGCGGTGATATATTACCAAAGTTATCGGCTTGGGGTGTGGTGTATTACCCGATGAGAATGAAAAATGAAGTTTTAATATGAGATAAAAATGAATATTAAAGTAAATTATATGATAACATAAGAATCAGAAGTAAAGTAAGTTGTATGATGAGATGATAATGAAAATCTAAAATGAGAATGAGAATTAAAGTACGTGGTATGACGTAATAAGAATAAAAAAGTAAACTGTATTAAGAGAAGAGAATGAATGTAAATGTGTTGTGAGATGTGAATGAATGTAACATTTTGAGGCATGAATGAATTTGAATATAGTATAAGATGGGAAGGAATATTAAAGTAGAAATATTATATGATATGGTAGATAGAATGGATGTTGATAAGGTAGGTTGATTGAAGACTAATAAATTACTTTTTGTGTAATATCTAGTTTTCATTTACAATATTTTCATGTTTAATCAAAGGTTATCTCTAATTATCATCATGTTAGTAAGTTCTTTTAATTTCTTTCAAATTATTTATTTAAGTAACTAACCTAGTAGATTATACTCACACTAGTTATGGCCAACCCCTGTAGTTTTTGGTGGTTAGCGGAGTCCCTCCCTGAGGGAGGACGCCCCTGACCCTCTTAGCAGGTTTTGTGTAGCAGCGAGGTAAGATATCTTAGTTGTACTTAGTTTTATAGAAATACTTACTCGTAGTAGAGTTGGTGGTGTATGTATGGGGATATGTGATAGTATTTATGTAATATTTTGTAATATGGAAGATTATGTCTAAAAATGTATGGGATGATGATATATAGTGATGAGGTATGCAAAACCCGTACCTGCCTTGTTGTGGAGTATTGGGTACTTTAGGTTTGTTTTTGAAAGGTTTTTCAAAGTTTCTTCTAAAAATCATTTATGTTTTTAAACGAGTTTTTGGTTTTTAATTTGTATCTTGCATATTATGATGAGATATTCTCCCAGAGCCACATATATATATATTTTTCCTGTGTGTTGTTGCTTGGACTGGCCTGGGGAGGATTGATATATATTGTCTGTGTTATGTTATATGTAATTGTTTGCAGAATTCCGTAAGAAATTTCTTTTAAACAGCTAATATTTCATGGGAGACTCTGCCGAAATTTTAATTGGAAATTATGAAGATTATTTTAAGTAAGGAATACTTTAAGTAAAAAATTGTTTAAAAAAGTAGTTAAAAAAATGGGGTGTTACAGTTTGGTATCAGAGCCTAGGTTAACTAGGAATTTATTGCAAATTCTAGTTATCTTCTCATGTGTGTATGGGTTCATTATCGCTAAGTAGAGAATGGGAAGTTTGTTTTATGATTTGAGAGTGTTTTGCTAAGTGTTGATTACGTTATTGAGTGGTGCGGTCCTTATTAGACTTTTGTATGACTTTGGGTCAACATTACCTTTCATAGCCCGTGCATATGTTTTGCATCATGACATTCTTATGTCCTCTTTAGAATCACCGGTGAAAGTTAGTACACCATTGGGTAGCTCTATTATATTTTTGGATGTGTGTTGAGAGGTGTGATTTCCTATGAGATCCTGTGTGTTTCCTATAGGTTGTGTGGTGATGTGTTTTGATGGTTATCATTTTATTTTGGTGATGGATTGGTTGTGGAGGCATTATGCACAGTTGGAGTGCAATGAAGGAAGGATTCGGGTGGGAAAACCCGATGAAATCCCATTTCTAATTGAATGCAATGCTTTGGACGATGCAGTTATCTCTGTTTATTTGGGTTCGGTAGAAGTGCCCAAGGTGGAGATTGAAAATGTTGATGTGGTTTGTGAATTTCCTGATGTATTCGAAAATATCCCTAGTCCTCCTCCTCGGTGAGAACTGGAGTTCAGGATCGATTTGATATCTGGTACGACTCCCATTTCTAAATCAGCATGTAGTATGACACCTCAGGAATTGGAAGAGATGAAAAGTAATTAGAGGATATGCTTATGAAAGGGTTTATTCGTCGAAGTAATTCGTTGTGGGGCGTGCCGATAGCCTTTGTAACAACGAAAATGGTTTATTGAGAATGTGTATTGAATAGCGTGTTCATTAAGAATAAGTATCCATTGCCGAGAATAGATGATTTCCTTAACCTGTTGTGGGGACAGTGTTTTCACAGTTAGATTTCCAGACCGGGTATCATAAAATGAGCATAGAAGAGGGAAGTATTCCAAAGACTGCTTTTTGCACCCGGTATGGATTGTATGAATTTTCAGTGATGCCTTTTGGGCTGACGAATACCCCTATATTTTTCTTGGATTTGATGAATCGGATCTTCCATCCTTATATCAACAGGCTCGTGATTGTGTTTATAGATGATATTTTGGTGTATTCTCGCAGTATGGAAGAGCGTAGACAGCGCCTCAGAGTTGTGTTGCGGAAACTTCAAGACTAGAAGTTATATGTTAAGTTTTCAAATGCCATTTTTGGGAGCTTACCCCCTATATGACAGGAATTTACGATGTGTTTCATGTTTCTATGTTCAGGAAGTGCGTTAGAGACCCACTTAAAATTGTGGTGCGATCACAGATTGAAGCCCAACTCGATGTGAAGTATTATATAAAGCCAGTGGTTATTGTAGATCGATTAGTGCGACGGACGGGACATCAAGCTATTCAGTTGCTGAAGATAAAATGGAGTTCTGATTCTAATAACTGTACCTAGGAATCTGAGGAAATGTTGAAGAGAAAGTATCCTGGATTATTTGAGTAGTTTTCCCTACCTTCGTTGCTCGAGGACGAGCTTATTTTGAGGTGTGTAAAATGTAACATCTATCTTTTTAATTTTTTTTAAATATTTGATTTATATTATTTTTATTTATGATTTTGAGTATATTTTCTTATATTAATTGATTTTATTTTATTTTATAAATATTAAATTGGATGTTCGGGATTAAACGGGAAAATTAAATATAGGAGTTTTGAGGTGAGTTTTTTCAGAGGATACAATCCGATTTAACCTTATATTTTTTTCGTGCACCCGTGCGTAACAGAGGGTTGAATATTTGATAATTTGAAGGAGTTGTTTGGTTATAGCAAGAAGTTTGAAATTTTGGAATTTGGGGTTGAAAATAACACTTGAATTGTTAAATTTTTTTGATATTGGAATTAAAGCCCATAAACCTATACACTTATTATTTAAAACCCACCTATTTACAAGAATTCCATTCTCTATCCTTCTCCCTTTCCTTTCTTTCTTCCTAGATGAAACCAGGATGGCCGAAACGCAATTCCCTTTCCCAGGGTTTGGTTAATCCACCTTCTACTCCACTTCAAGCTTCAAATTGTTTGGGCATTCTAGGAGATTTTGGCGTGCTTTTGAGCGTGGTAGTGTTGATTTGTGGAGACAATTCCATTAAGGTATATCTAATTTTATATTTTTGTATGGAATTGTATGCTTTCTATTTCTTATCATGAAAATCATAGTAGGATGATGTTTAGCGTATGTGTAACATGGTTAGGGTGAAAGATTTCAATTTTAATGGTTAGAAAATGGAAATTTCATTAAACCTAGGGTTTGAGTTTAGAAAGGGTATAAAGAGAATTGTATCTATTGTATGCTAGTAATTATTTTGGACGGTGTAGGATATTACCCAAGCTATCGGATTTGGGGTGCGGTGTTATATTACCCAAGTTCCCTTGGGGTGCAGTGATTATTACCCAAACTATGTTTGGGGTGCGGTGCTATATTACCCAAGTTATCGGATTGGGGTGCGCTGTATTACCTGTTGGTGTACGCCCTAAAGGCCAGTTTTGTATTGACATTATTAGTTTACATTGCATTATGACATTCATTTCTTATATGATGCATTTCATTTATTGTACTGTTTATTGTGATTAAATGAGCATAATAAAGTCCTTAGAATAGTAGGTTCAATACTATGAGATATCAAGTTCATGACTTGATTGTGAGATCCTATTAGTTGTAATCAAAACACTATTCTTAAATGTCCCTAGTCAAGTATTATTGTGAATTAGGACAAAAATAATGCATAGAAACTAGTATGTGCGTAGACTGATGACCATATCTCACGGGTCATGGATATGAGATGTCAAGTTTTCACATGGGTACATATTAGAGTAATAATATACTGGACTGACCCACCATAAGAACGTTGCATAGATCGTTACTTGAGTGTCATAAGTAGTTCTCACAGTGACCATGGTGTATGTAGTCCTTTGATTTGAAGTCACTACCGTTTTCTATATGAGAAGTTATATATTTTAATATCGTCAAACATTACCTGTAATAAGGTGATTATAAAGTCGACTATGGGATATACTACAAATCATGCGGAGGGATGTGAGTGACTTAGATAGGATTTGTCTCTCTTACATAACAATAGAGATATCTACGGACCCCTTGACTGAGTGAGAATACAAAATGCATGACCGTGCTCAAATAATTCAATATGAGATATTCAGATCAATTGTTTTAGTAAGTCTACTCGGACATCAAGAAACTAAAGATTGAGCTATACAAGGGTGACAGACTCAATGCATTGTTGTCAATTAAGATATCAGGACAAAGGGACTAGACTACATGGTAACATTGGTCACGGATAGGTTATGTCAAGTCACTGACATTCCCTCTACTTGAGTAGCAGTGATGTATTGCTAGATACCACTCACCATTTGAAATACTAGAATATGATTTTAGTATCAATGTTAACGTAATGGGAACCTACAGGTTCACACACTTTGAATGGATCAAAATTCGGATTTAAATTCATAAGATGAATTTAATTGGGAATCCAAGTAAGACTTGGAGTCTTGACATTGGTTGGACATTTAATTATATTAAATGGGCTGACTAAAGTTCAGAGGCCCACATACGAATCTGACCCAGGTCGGATTATAAGCCAAACAGGCTCGTTACTTTCATAGGGTTGATTTACTACAGCTATATATATGATACATATCTGTGAAAAAGTCACATATGAGAAAATCCTAGCCGTCACAGAAATTATGAGAGAGAGATCGTGAGGAACAATCCCATCTCGCAGCTAGCATCGTGGTGTGGGAAAAACTTGGTTTTGATCCGTTCGTGTGGATACTGTAGAGGCACCGCAACATTGCAGTGTTGTGATCGACATAACTTGAAGACAGTAGATCCATCTATAAGGTATAACTCCTAAATATGTTTTAAGGTTTTCGCATGGATCCATGGCTAGGTTTCAATATTTTGTAATTTTTCCACTGTATGTTCAATCTGTGTTTCATTAAACCTAACATTACTCGATGAGAATGAAAAAAAAGTAAGTTGTAATATGAGAAGTAAATGAATATTAAAGTAAATTATATGATAACAAAAGAATGAGAACTAAAGTAAGTTGTATAATGAGATGATAATGAAAATCTAAAATGAGAATGAGAATTAAAGTAAGTGGTCTGTAAAGAGACGAGAATAAATATAAATGTGTTGTGAGATGTGAATGAATGTGGCGTTATGAGACGTGAATGAATGTGAATATAGTATAAGATTGGAAGGAATATTAAAGTGGAAATATGATATGATATGGTAGATAGAATTGATGTTGATACGGTAGATTGGTTGAAGACTAATAAATTACTTTTTGTGCAATATCTAGTTTTCATTTACTATGTTTTCATGTTTAATCTCAGGTTATCTCTAATTATCATCATGTTAGTAAATTCTTTTAATTACTTTCATATTATTTATTTAAGTAACTAACCTATTAGATTATGCTCACACCAGTTATGGCTGATCCCTGTTGTTTTTGGGGGTTAGCGGAGTCTCTCCCTGAGGGAGGATGCCCCTGACCCTTTTTGCAGGTTTTGAGTAGCGGCGAAGTGAGATTTCTTAGTAGTACTTAGTTTTATAGTAACACTTTTTCGTAGTAGAGTCGGTGGTGTATGTATGGGGATATGTGATAGTATTTATGTAATATTTTGTAATATGGAGGATTATGTCTAAAAATGTATGGGATGATGATATATAGTGATGAGGTATGCAAAACCCGTACCCACCTCGTTGTGGAGTATTGGGTTCTTTGGGTTTGTTTTAGAAAGGTTTTTCTAAAAATCCTACATGTTTTAAAATGAATTTTTGGTTTTTAATTTGTATCATGCATATTATGATGTGATAAGCCCCCAGAGCCCTATATATATATTGCCTGTGTGTTGTTGCATGGATTGGCTTGGGGAGGATTGATATATGTTGTCTATGTTATGTTATATGTAATTGTTTGCAAAATTCCGTAAGAAATTTCTGTAAAAGGGCTAGTATTTCAGGGGAGACTCTGCCGAAATTTTAATTATTAATTATGAAGATTATTCGAAGTAAGGAATAGTTTAAGTAGAAAACTGTTTAAAAAAGAAGTAGTTAAAAAAAGGGGTTTTAACATGTGTACCCCTAACAAATAAGCTAATATCATATATACCCCTCACAAATCAATATTATCACATTTGCCACTAACAATGTAAATTTTAATCATATATATCCTTCAGGTTACAAGACATCCAATAGGGAAGGAATATTCTGTTTTTCTTAATGGAATTAATGGAAAATGACTAAAATACCCTTCTATCATTCCTCCTTCAATTTCTCCTAATAAGTCAACTCTTTTATAAAAGATCATGTCTCTTTCTCTCTTTCTCTAACCCTCCAGTTACCCGTTTAAATCCCTTTTCATCTCAGATCTTCCCCTTGAAATAAGTAAGTTATTCTTCATAATGCCCTCAGTTTGTATTTTTTTCTCAAAAAAATTTAAAAATTTTTTTGGCTCCATGTGAAAATGCTTTTTTTAGTTATAGGAATCCACATTCAAAAACACAAAAAGAACGAAGAAAAGAAAAGAAAAACGACACTTTTGCTTTTGGTAGAATTTCGATGAATGCCCGGGCTGAACCATTCAAGATTACACATTGGGATTCTGTCTCTTTCTTAAAGCCTGCTTTCTGTATGGCCCCTTCTTATCCTACCTAAACGAGATTTTTAACAACAACAACATCATCATCATCATCCTTGCACCCTCTCTGTTTTGGATCTATCTCAAATGACCAGCTCACAAGAGTTGTGCCATCCCCATAATCTTCCAACTTCAATGAGTTAACTGACCCATCTATAACCCCACATTGCCCTCTTCCATCCCGTAAATTAAACATAGCTGAAATTACTAGACTTCATCAAAACTAGCATCTCCTTGATCCATGAGTCACTTCCATCGTCTTGCAGGAACACGGTGCACGTAACGAGGCTCAGGTGCCCGGGCCTCCCTTCTTTGCCAGCGAGTGGTGTGCAGCTCGCTACCATCGGCGTCCAGTCCGCCCAAGGCCCAGACTCGATCTATTGGTGCGGAGACAACTCTGGCCACTGATCCCTACCAGTTGTTCAGTTGTTCTTCCTTCTCTCGGCGGCCTAACATTTTAGCATATGTGTTTGTAATTAATGCAAATATGCATCGGTATGTTACACATCAATTACAATAATTGATATATGAAGAAGTATTTGTTTCAGATATGATTAATCCTTAAGCTTTAACTAGTAATAATTATTCTTATTCATCATATACAGTGTAATGGTTTCCTTAGTGCAGATAATGGTTTTTTTGGGCGGGCGGCGAAATGAGGATGAGAAGGGGTTTAGATGAGAATGAGGGTTAAGTATTCTAACGGGTATTAAGTGGGTATATACCCATTAAGTGGGTTAATGGGTATAGTTCATTACATTATGTAATAAGGGTAAGATAGTCATTTTAAAAGTGAGGTAAGTCCTAAACTATGGTTAAGTTGCAGAATTCTAACGGAGTGGCAACTTAAGGCGGATCTCAGATTGTTAGTGGCAAATGTGATAATATTGATTTGTGAGGGGTATATATGATATTAGCTTATTTGTTAGGGGTACACATGTTAAAAACCCTTAAAAAAATGGGGTGTTACAATTTGGGATCAGAGCCTAAGTTAACTAGGAATTTATTGCAAATTCTAATTATCTTGTCATGTGTGTATGGGTTCATTATCGCTAAGTAGAGAATGGGAAGTTTGTTTTATGATTTGAGAGTGTTTTGCTAAGTGTTGATTACATTATTGAGTGTGCGGTCCTTATTAGACTTTTGTTTGACTTTGGGTCAACATTACCTTTCATAGCTCGTGCATATGTTTTGCATCATGACATTCTTATGTCCTCTTTAGAATCACCGGTGAGAGTTAGTACACCATTGGGTAGCTCTATTATATTGTTTGATGTGTGTTAAGAAGTGTGATTTTCTATGAGATCCTGTGTGTTTCATATAGGTTGTGTGGTGATGTGTTTTGGTGGTTATCATTTTATTTTGGGGATGGATTGGTTGTGGAGGCATTATCCACAGTTGGAGTGCAATGAAGGAAGGATTCGGGTGAGAAATACCGATGAAAGCCCATTTCTAATTGAATGCAATGCTTTGGACGATGCAGTTATCTCTATTTATTTGGGTTCGGTAGAAGTGCCCAAGGTGGAGACTGAAAATGTTGATGTGGTTTGTGAATTTCTTGATGTATTCAAAAAGATCCCGGGTCCTCCTCCTCCGTGAGAACTGGAGTTCAGGATCGATTTGATATCAGGTACGACTACCATTTCTAAATCAGTTTGTAGTATGGAACCTCAAAAATTGGAAGAGATGAAAAGTAATTAGAGGAGATGCTTATGAAAGGCTTTATTCGTCCAAGTAATTTTCTGTGGGGTGCATTGGCAACCTTTGTAACAACGAAATAGGTTTACTGAGAATGTGTATTGAATAGGGTGATGAATAAGAATATGTATCCATTGCCGAGAATAGATGATTTACTTGACTAGTTGCAGCGAGTTACAGTGTTTTCACAGTTAGATTTGCAGACCGGGTATCATAAACTGAGCATAGAAGAGGGAAGTATTCCAAAGACTGCTTTTTGCACCCGGTATGGACTGTATGAATTTTCGGTGATGCCTTTTTGGTTGACGAATGCCCCTGTATTTTTCATGGATAAATCGGACCTTCTGTCCTTATATCGACAGGCTCGTGATTGTGTTTATAGATGATATTTTGGTGTATTCTCGAAGTATGGAAGAGCATAGACAGCACCTCAGAGTTGTGTTGCAGACACTTCGAGACCAGAAGTTATGTGTTAAGTTTTCAAATGCCATTTTTGGGAGCTTACCCTAGAAATGTCAAGCATTTACGATGTGTTTCATGTTTCTAGGTTGAGGAAGTGCGTTAGAGACCCACTTAAAATTGTGGTACGATCACAGATTGAAGCACAGCTCGATGTGAAGTATCATATAAAGCCAGTGGTTATTGTAGATCGATCAGTGCGACGGACAGGACATCAAGCTATTCAGTTGCTGAAGATACAATGGAGTTTGGATTCTAATAACTGTAACTGAGAATCTGAGGAAATGTTGAATAGAAAGTATCCTGAATTATTTGAGGAGATTTACCTACTCTCGTAGCTCGAGGACGAGCTTCTTTTGAGGTGTAAAATGTAACATCTGTCTTTTAAATTTTTTTTAAATATTTGATTTATATTATTTTTATTTATAGTTTTGAGTATATTTTCTTATTTTAATTTAATTTATTTTATTTTATAATTATTAAATTGGATGTTCGTGATTAAACAGGAAAATTTGAAATATAGGAGTTTAGAGGTGAGTTTTCTCAGAGGAGACGATTCCGATTTAACCAGATATTTTTCCTGTGCACCCGTGCATAACAGAGGGTTGAATATTTGATAATTTGAAGGAGTTGCTTGGTTATAGCAAGAAGTTTGTAATTTTGGAGTTTGGGATTGAAAATAACCCTTGAAATGTTAAATTTATTTGATATTGGGCTTAAGCCCAGAACCCTATACACTTATTATTTAAAACCCACCTATTTACAAGAATTCCATTCTCTATCTTTCTCCCCTTCCTTTCTTTCTTCCTGGCCGAAACCCAATCCCCTTTCCTAGGGTTTGGTTAATCCACCTTCTACTCCACTTCAAGCTTCAAATTGTTTGGGGATTCTAGGAGATTTGGCTTGCTCTTGAGTGTGTTAGTGTTGCTTTTTGGAGAGAATTCCATTAATTTTAGTCTTATTTAATGTGAATTGTGATAGTTTTGGCCGGATAATAATTAATTGAAAATACGGAATTTTGATTGTTGAAATTGTGCTATGTGGTGTAGTTGCATGATTTTGAGTATTTGGTGCAATTCGTGATATATTGGGATTAAATATGATAATATGAAGTAATTAGGGCATGGTGTACGTGTGTTATGCGGGTCAATAATAGAAATTATACATACATACATATACATATACATATAATATATATATATATATATATATATATATATATATATATATATATATATATATATATATATGATATTATGATGTGTTAACTGGCATGGTGCACGTATGACATGTGGGTGATACATGAGAATTTGATATGATAAAAGATGAGATTAATGGCTTGGTATATGTATGATATGCAGGTAATCAAAGTGAAACAATAGGTGGTAAAATGATCTGTGATAATATGATAAGATAAATAACTTGGTACATGCCGAATATGTGATAATTTATTACGATAAAAGATGAGATGATATATAATAATAAAATGGGATAAAAAGTGAGATGAAAATGATTATAAAAGATAAATTTTGTTTACCAGTGCCTACTGAAATCCTAGGTTTGGGCTAGACCTCCTAATACCTAAGAACCAGCTTGGGGTGCGGTGTTTATTACCCAAACAATGTTTTGGGTGCGGTGTTTTTATTGCCCAAGCTATCGGCTTGAGATCCGGTATTTACCCAGTTTATCTGGGGTATGGTGATTATTACCCAAGCTATCGGCTTTGGGGTGCGGTGTTATATTACCCAAGTTTCACTTGGGGTGCGGTGATTATTACCCAAACTATGTTTGGGTTGCGGTGTTATATTACCCAAGTTCTACTTGGGATGTGGTGTATTCCCTTACTGGCATAGGCGGGGAGGAAGACGTAGCCTCGGATGCGTAAGAGCCTTGGTGAGCAGTGGTCCGCGTGTTTACTAGGCTATCGGCTTTCAGTATTTGGGATGATGTGGGGCATTGGTCGACAAATTAATAAAATGGGTAAATATGAAAAGAAAATGAAAAAGTAAAGAAAGTATTTATGTGAATGAAAGTGAAAAGTAAAGAAAGTATGTTACGTGAATGAATATGAAAGGTAAAGAAAGTATATATGAGAAGTTGTTAAAAAAAAGAAAAAAAATTGGGTTGTTACATAAAGATTCTGGATTTGTGTCTCGTATTTCTTATATGAAATTCGGGGCGCTGTAGAGTGGTATCAGTGCACGCTTCAATAAGTAACACTAAACATGGTATCAGGAATGAACCTAGGTGGACATTAAAGAGTGAGTACCTAGGTGGACATTAGGGTGTGAGTATCAGTCTTAGAGCCATGAATGTGTAGTTGTTGTACTTGCATTTACGTTGCTCAATGAGGCATTGTTTCCCTAACTAAGTTGGTGAGTTTTGTAGACTCAGAGCAATGGCAGGTCCACGAACCAGAATTTGAAACAATGGTGATGGAATTGAATGTGACCCCTATTTTCCTATTTTGGATTTTATTGTATCTTATTTTCTTTCTGTGATTATTGTATCTGATTTCTTTTAATAATATTTTTTTTTTGCTTTTATTGGGTTCCTTTATTCTCTTTCGATCATTCATTAATCTTTTGGCGTGAATTCTGGTATTTTTTGCTCATTGCAAATCTTTGCTCTTCGTGTTTTGAGTTTGAATTGTTCCGCTATATGTTCATCCCATTGATTTTCATGTGTTTTCTCCTTTTGGAGCCCAAACCTGTACCCTAAACTCATTAACCCGCAACCCAAAACCCCACCTTCTTAATCCCCTATAAATACCCCTATTAATAACCCTAATTAATTAATCCCCTCTCTCTCCCCCTACCACCGCTCTCTCTCCCATCTCTCTGTTTTCTTTTCAAAAACCTAACCCATCGACCGTTCGCCTCCCGTCCATCGACCAAGCCTTCGAACCTCTCATCATCTCCTCGTCATCACCACCATCCCGACTACCCCCTATCCCCATCGCCACCTCTCATCCAAACTCCACCAGAACCCATCGCCTTCAACCTCGCCACTATCCTTCGACCTCATTGCTTACCTCGATCCTCCCTGCAACCACCGAAGACCCCTCACCCCTTATCGTTGTCGCCCTGAGCCCCGAACCCCGCCGTCTTCTCCTCTGTTTCGTCGTGAAACAGAGCACCCAAGCTCCTCTCTCTCTCCGCTGCCGTCGCTCCTTGACCACGGGCGCACCTGCCATCAACTGCATTCACCGTGGGTGTCGTAGTCACCGCCGCAGTTGTCGTCCCCCACCGTCAAGCCAGTCACTGACCGCCGCTGTCTCTCCTTCTTGGTTGTTCGGTGTTCGGTAGAAGGAGGGAAAGTGGTTTTGGTGTTTGCTGTTTTGGAGAGTAGGGGATCCAATTGTGGTGTTTGCTGTTTTGGTGGAGAGATCAGTCGTCCTTCTGTTTTGCTGTGGTGCTGATTTGTGTGTTTTGCTGTATGGGCATTTGCAAGTAGCTCGCACGTGTTTCCGTGATCGTGGTTCATTACCCGGGATTCTTATTCCGTTATTCTAAATATTCGAATCTCTCATATAAAAGGTAAGTCGCTTCTTGAACTAGTTATTTATTTTTTTTCAAGATCCCTTGATCGCTGCAAGTAGATCCAAATCTTTTTATCATACTGCTAATTGAGATTTCGTTAAGTATATTGAGGGATTACACGAGCTAACCAGATATATTCCTAACATCGTGCCTACATCTTTGATATAAAATCTAGTCCCTCTTGTACATTGCATATGCACGTTTACATGAAAAATAACTAGATCCATATGTTATAGAATGGTTTGATGAATTGGATATGTTAGATTGAATTGAATTAATGAATTGATTACCATGCCTGTGAAGTTGCATCTTAAAACTGGAATTATTCATGTTAAACATCTAGCATCCCTTTGTTTATTAATTAGCATGAATTGTATGGTTGTATGATTAAGTTGTTGCCTATTCATATCAAACTATTTTTTGGACTGCTATTTGTTCCTTTTTGTATCAGATTTTCGACCATGTTGTTGTTGTAATTTGAAATAACTTTCTGAACATGAATTATAGACCCATGAATCTATTTTCCAGAACTTTTAACGGATCTGAATCCGAGTTATAGTCTATTAGATATCAGTATTTTAGTATAACTGTGTCTGAATTTCCAGATTCATAAATTCATGCTTATCTTTCCACTTCATAATTAAATTGAACATGTTAACAGTAAAATAAAAATATGAAATAAATTTGGCTGAGACTATACATGTGTAGGAACCACCCTGAATTTTTGTAGATTTAATTGATGAGTTTTCTGACCTAAAACATATAGGTGAACACAATTTACAACTTGCTGCCTGAACATAAAATCTGAAAAGAATAGGATTTTCACCAAAGTTTCTGTAACTTTTATATATCGTATATATATTCACTGGAACCGGCATAGAATTTCTGACGGATCCAGATTTGCTTTTCTGTAGTAGCGGTATTCTGTGTTTTTGTACGACAACGTAATGCTGTCCAGATTGTGTGATTTGTGCTTAATTAATATGTTTGCTTCTTGATTTGTCTGTAACGAGTAGAATTAGTCACACCTAGCATGATTAAATATTAACACCTTCTTGTGTGCTCACATAGAATGAAATAAAATGATAACAAGCCGGGATATTATGGGATGACTTGGTAGTGAACAATCGAAAATTGTACTCGGTTGGGCCCTACTGCTTGACTTGTACTGTCTGATGGCCATAAAATACTGCTTGATAATCACTGTCATTGAACATTAAAACACTGATTACTGGGCCGAGTACACGAACCGTGAATTTACCATAAGTCTAAAGCGTACACTGTGTGCTTGCGCCGAATCTGTAGAATGGGACGCAGTAGTACATACACTAGATAGGATTAATAAAATGATTAATAACCTGCATTTGACATTTCATGTTTGATCCCATATACTGCCACCAAGATTGAACTTGAATTGAAACTATTAATTAAATGCATGATTTAACATAGACCCTTGACATTATTGCCATTCATTGTCTTTGCTGTTGACTTTGATCCCGTCCCTTTTTCTTTTGATATACCATGTTCCTATTATTCTCTGTTTCCCTCTACTTGCTGTCCATGACTTGCTCTAAGGACATTATTTTCTTTCTTTTTAGTCCAAGAGTTTACAGGTACTGGGGGAACAAAACGAGAAGGAATTGGTGAGCAATGATTCTAGAAGATGGAGTCTAAGATTAGATTGCTTGAATTAATTTATTGCTAGACTTATTTCGTTGAACATTATCTTGATATAATACTTTGTTTTTTGGGGCTTTATGACCCGGAGTTTGTTTTTATCCCAGATGTCGGATATTATTATTTGGATTATTTCATTTATTTTTGAAGTTGATCTTTGTTTATGTGATTATATCTTCTTGCATGGTTGTGATTGTTATTTCATATTATTGAGTTAGTCTCGTACAGCTTATGGATGATGTTTACATCATTCGCTGGGCCTACGTTACATACTCCTATTCCGTATTTTGGGAAGCGGGGCATGACATTGAAAGTTCCAATAGGGGTAGATTTGACTTAAAAATCGAGATTGCCAGAGTCTATCACACTCTAAACACCTTCATGACAGATGGTGTGGGTCGGAAACATGGAGCGGGGCCAGCAAATCCAAATGCGGATCCTATTAAGCAGGTGTAGTCTTTCAAGAGAATGAAGTCGCCTGTGTTCGAAGGGCAAGCTGACCCTAATGCAGCTGATGACTAGATTAGACAGATGGAGACTGTCTTTGATGCGTTGGAGACTCCCGCGGCTAGCAAGGTGAAGTTAGCCATGATGCAGTTGGAGAAGGACACCGGTGTATGGTGGAAGTCCGTAAAGAGAACTTTTGGTGAGGAGTCGATAACTTGGGATGCATTCCTAGAAGAGTTTAGGGACCACTACTTTCCCATGGATATACAAAAGAAGGCATGAAGTTCATGAGCCTGCAATAGGAAAACTTATCTGTGAGAGAGTATGAGACTAAATTCATTCAGTTGTCAAGATACGCTTCTGAGCTCATTGTGGATGAATCTAGAAAAGTGAGGAAGTTCGAGCAGGGCTTGAGGCCGAACTTAAGATATCAGAGATACCACGGGGATCAGGAGGTTTGACAAGCTCGTCAGAAGAGCAGCAATGACAAAAGAAGATATGGAGCAGTTCCAGTTGAAGAAGGATACCTGGAACAAGAACAAGAGGCCAGCAGCCACGAATCAAGGCCAAGGGATGTTTTCGGAGAAGAGGGGAAAATTTGGTGAGACCGGCAAAGGAGGAGCTTCAGCCCATGGGGTGAAGTGTTACAACTGTGGAGAGACCGGCCACTTCAAGTCAGTGTGTCCTAAAGCAGCGAGGACTCTGACTTGCTTTCAATGCGACAAGGAGGGTCACATTCGGTGGAACTGTCCATAGTTGAAGCAGGGTGGCACTTGTTGGAACAAGCAGCTAGGGCAGGGGCGAGTATTCGCATTAACAGAAGAGGATGTTGACAACTCTGAAGATGTGATTACGGCTATGCAAGAGTTTTAGATTATGGCTGAAAAGCATTAAATAAAACTTTGTATGAGAATAATGTGGAGTATTGAATATTATAATTTCTCATGTAACATGACCTATTTTGTTGAATGGAATAAAAGTCAAAGTTTTGTTTGATACTGGGTCTTCACATATTTTTTGGTCGCCCAAGCTTGCTAAAGCACTAGGTGTTGAACCTAGGGTTTTTTCTGACCGAGTTATGTCGGTAGCAATGCCATCAGGTGAGACGTTGACTACTGATCGATATTACGCAGGGTGTGATATCGAGATTGGAGGAAGACTTTGTGGGATTGATCTCATCGAGATGGATGTCTTAGGTGTCGATGTTATTATGGTCATTGAGTGGATGGCGATCTACGATGCTACAATTAAGTGCAAGAGTAAGGAGGTGGTGGTGAAGGCACTGGGAGAACCTGCAATGACTTTTCAAAGGAAGAAAGGGAGCACAAAGGTGGCAGCGACACTATCGCAGATGAAGATTCCAGAGGAAGTCCGGGCGATTCCTGTAGTCCAAGATTTTCTAACAGTGTTCTTGGATGACCTACCGGGATTACCGCCGCATCGGGATGTTGAGTTCTGTATCAACATTCAGTCAGGCAGTGCTTCGATGTCGAAAGCTCCTTAAGGGATGGCGCTTGTAGAACAAGACGAAGTGAAGAAATAGATCGAGGAGTTGTTACATAAGGGATTTATCATATCGAGTGCTTTGCCATGGGGTGTGCCTGTCTTGCTAGTAAAAAAGAAGGATGGGTCAATGAGGATGTGCATTGACTATTGAGAACTAAACAAGGTGACCATTCAGAACAAGTATCCGATTCCACGGATTGATGATCTATTTGATCGATTACAGGTGTAACCCCTATTTTTCATTTTTTTTGTATTTTTATTTTCATGGTATTTTTTTTATTTGTTTTTCTGAACCCCTGTAATTTTGAGTATTTAATAAAATTTATTTTCTTGCTTTTAACTCAATTTTTCCATCTCCTAATTTATTTAATCTAATTTCCTGTAAAATATTGTTGTTCATTCCATTAAGAATTTTGCTTATTAATGTCCCCAAATTGATCTAAGTTTTAAATCCATATTTCTATTGGTTATTTTAGTCTTCTACTGGATCTAAAACCTAAACCGACATTTTCCCCTTATTGGATACTACCCATTAACCCAATATCTGTATTTCCCTATAAATACCCTTTAACCCTAATTCTTAATTACCCTATTAAACATCCCTCTCTCTCTCCCCTACACCCGCCACTCTCTCTCTCACCATCCTCTATTTTTGTTTGAACCCATCCCGCTCAACCACATTATCCTCCTTCGCCACTCTGATCACCCCCCAGCCCTCGTCGTCGCCTCCCATCCAACCACCGAAGAACCCCCTCCGTTCTCGTCAACCCATCTCCGCAACCATCCTCTTCGTCCTTCGCCCTCGATCGCAACCACCCATCATCACGTCTTCATCCCTGTCATCAGGCTCCCACCGCCAACCGAAACCCATCGCCACCGCCATCTCCACCTCTTCCCCTGTTTTCCTCCAAAACAGGGCACCGCCTCGAGCTCTTCACTGCCGTGTCCATCACAGCAGTCGACGTCCCCTCGCTGCCCTATTGCCGCATTCCTCTGCCCAGTCGACCACCACCCTCACCCCAGTCACCTTATAGCCCGCCGTCGAGCCGCTGTCCTCACTGCTCTCTCTCTCTCTCCCCTGTTGTTATTACTGTTCGGGAGTAGGGGGTTGTTGTTTGCTGTTTGGGGAGTCTTGCTGTTGCTGTGTTCTTGTGCACGTTGTGTGCACGTGCTGTAACCCCCATTCTCGCCAATAAGTATTTTTCGTGTATTTTCTATATTTTGATTATTTATAAATTTATTTTGCGCTAAATTTGTTTTGGATCTTTTATTAAAGCGTTTTCTAATCGATAATTATATTATTTCGAATGATGATGTATTTTACCTTGTTTCTATTCCTAATTGATCAACTATATACGTTTTAACCCAAATCAAAGGTATTATTACTATTTGGACTATTTTAGTAAATTTGTTAAAGCTAATTCCTATTTGTTATATAATCTTGTTATCATTATTAATATTTTTGTTCATCATTATTGTTATTGTTTGTTATTATTATTATTGTTATTGTTATTGTTATTATTATTATTATTATTATTATTATTATTATTTTTTATTATCACTATTGTTATTATTAGTATTTCTGATAGTTTATTTATTAAAATTGTTATTTTATTATTAGAGTATGGATTTTATGTATACTATTTGTTTTGTTTGTTATATTATATTACTATTGATTATTGTTAATTTTTATTCTAAATCCGATTCATTTTATTCCCTATTGGATTTAAACTCAACCCCAAACCCTATAGCCTAGTTCTTATTGGATCCTACCCGTTAATCCAAAAACCCAATATCCTAAATAAACCATATAAATACATTACTAAAACCCTACCCCACCCTAAACCAAGCTCCTGTTCTACTGCCTAAACCCAGATCCCCTTATTGTTCCTTTTTCTTCCCCTCTGCCCTCCCGAAACCCATCACCTTCCTCTGCCGACCCTCCACCGCCTCAGCCTCTTGCAACCACTCGAAGCACCATCCCTCACCTCACCACCACCATCGTCTTCATCCACAGACCTCCGCCTCATCTTCGTCTCCATTCCCTTCACCCTCTACCTGCTTGTCTTCCACCCTCGTCAAACCCATCAGCGCTCATCGACCCATCCACCCTCAACCCTCGGAGCTCTCCTTCGTCGACCAGATCCCCTCGACGGCTTTGCCACACCCATCACCACCTCATCACCCTCGTCAGCCATCATCCTCCCGCTTGACTACCAACCCAAAGCAGAGCACCGCGAAGCCAAGACCTGTCAACGCTGCCAGTCGACACCTAGTCTAGTTTCGCCACCGCTTGGACTGTCGACACCGTCAACGTCAGCCAATCTCCGTGCACATCCCCACCGTCGAGCCGCTGTCTCCGCTGTTTTCCCTCTTTCCCGTTGCTGTTAGGTGTTCGGAGGAGAGGGGATCAACTTTGGGTGTTTGCTATTTTATGGAGAGGGGAGGATCTAATTTTTGCTGTGTGTTGTGTGTGGAAGGGTATTGGACCTGCTATGGTTTGGAGTTGCTGTGTTGAGTTCTTTACTGTGTTGCTTTTGTTTCCTTATGTACGTGGTGTGCACGTGTGTATCTCGTGAGTTCGTGGGTTCGTTGCTCCGGAATTCTCATCCCGTTATTCTTGGTATTCGAATTAATTGTCAATAAGGCAAGTCACTTTCCCTCTTGAATTGCTAATTGTATCAAATTCAAAATTTTTTATTGAAACTCTGCAAGTAGATCCTAATCGTTTATCGTATCGTTGTATTGATTATCCTTCGTTGGGTCTATTGAGGGTTTACACGAGCTAACCCCAATATTCTTGACTTCATGCCACTTTTGACTCTAAAGATTGAACCTTTCATATATTCATTTAGTATCGTTAATAGGCTTATGCATATGGTCACAACACAATTAAATTATTGTAGAAATTATTGCTAGGTTGTATGTTTGATTAATCGATTGATATTTGATTGATGCTAAATTAGTGTATGTATGTGTTTCTAATTTATTTATCATTTTATTGCACCCATCATATTGATTATGAAGTTTACCGACTATTTGAAGTCGAACCCGTCATGTTTAATTAATTTATTTTATGAAAAATATCCAAAAACCTGTATGTTGTTTGCTGGCTGTATTTTGTCTGCTATTTTCGACCCAGTAAATGACCTTAAAATAAATAAATTTCTGAATAAGAGTTGTAGCCTCATGTTTCTAGTTTCCAGAACATCTGAGTCGCTAAATTCCGAGTTGTGTAGCAAAAGTTATGCTCGTTTTATTACAGTTGTGTTTTTATTTCCAGATTTTGAGATTCTTGTATGTTTCATGTTTAAACTGTTAAAAGGCTGATTAAATATTAAAATAATGCCCTGATAATTTCCAGAATGTTACTTAACATGTTTAGGAAACTAAATAAATATTTTTGATGAATTTATTATCGAGCTTTAGTTGATTCTAAAATTATAACAATATGATGTCGAATTTCTGCCTGAACATAAAATCTGTAAAGAATAGTATGGTTGGCCTAGCTACTGTTGTCGGATTCTGAACTTTAAATATGTGTTGGATTCGTTGGGAAGTCTAGTTTCTAGAATTTCTGAAGGATTTAGTTTTCGATTTCTGAAACAGCAGAAAATTATATTTTTGTACAGACTACTCTTGTTGTCCAGAATTTCACATTCCAGATTTTAATAGATTAATTATTCCTATATCGTAGTATTGCATGAATTAATGTATTTATGTTGCATTGCATGATCCTAATGAGTTATCGTCATCATTCTAATTGTCCTACTTTATGTTATCACCCTATTGTTTCCCTATTGTTACCATCGTTCTTCTCATGTCTCATAGTTGCATATTGTATTGTTGCATTGATAAAATAATTAACAAGTCGGGGTTTAATGGATTGACTTGAGTAGTGAATAATATAGTGACTGTGTCGGCCAGTGTTTATCGGTTGATTGTGGAGCGCTGACTACGATACCCCAATCTTTCGTGTATTGTATCAATGAATCGTATCAATGTATCGTATCAGTGAATCAGTGAATCATCGTAATGTATCGTGCAATAATATTGTATCGTATCAGTGATTATCGTACCGACACATGATCTATAGAATTCACCACTTAGTCTAAACGAAATTGATTGTATGCATCGAACCCTTAGTATGGGATGCAGTACTGAGTGCATTAGTTAGGATTTAAAATGATTAATAGACTTAAGAATTGATACGACATCGACATTGCATATTGTACATCATTGTTCCTATTGATACCATTGAATATTGTTATCGAATATTGAATCATTGTTTATTCCAATTGCATCGATTATCATGATATTGATTATTGTTATTGTCCCATGTTATTGATTCCTATTGATTCATTGAATTCATTGTTATATCGTTATTCCATTGTTCCTTGCTTTCTCTACTTGCTGTCCATGACTTACTCTAAGGACAATTTTCTCCTCTTTTTAGATGAAGTGTTTACAGGTGTTGATGGAGAATTACCTGATGGATTGGGAGAACAACATTGGTGATGGAATTGATAGCGTCGCTGCTTAATAAATTATTGTTTTGTCATGAAGACTTAATTGTTGGACTATTGTTATTTCATTGTATTGTCGGCTTTTGACCCGAATATTACTATTATTTGTTTCCAGATGTTGGATTATTATTGTATTTGGATATTTCATATTGCTTCATTCCAAGTATTATTGTTCATGAGATTATTATTATTGCTTGCGCAATTATTCTGTATTGATTATATTGTTGAGTTAATCGGATAAACAGCTTATGGATGACGTTAGTCATTCACTGGACCAATGTCATGTGCTCGTATTCTGTATTTTTGGGAAGCGGGGCATGACACATGCCTTTGCCAGTGCGTGATTGTACATGTCTTGCACGTGTCGCTGTCGGTATTCTCATCCCGTTATTCCTTCGTGTTACAATTAACCGTCTAAAAGGTAAGTCTCTCTTAAACTAGTTTATTTTTCTTGTTCAAGAACTCTTTTGATCTCCACAAGTAGATCCTAAATATTATCATATAGTTACATTATTCATCTTCCGTTGAGTATATTGAGGATTTACACGAGCTAACCCCAGATATTCGTGACTTCATGCCAATATCTTTGACTCAAATCCTAGTCCCTATTGCACATAGCATATGCACATTATCCATGAAAACAAGTAGATCCATGTTATAGAATTCTTTGATGACTAGAATGTTGCCGATTGAATATTATTTCCACGAATTAATTGCCTTGATTGTAAATTGCATCATTAATCTTAGAATTGCATGTTAATCACCAAATAAAATTTTTTTTAATTAATTTCCTTAATATTGCATGCTTATGTGATGAAAATATTGCCAATTCGTGTTAAATTATTTTCTCGCCTGCTGTCTATTTATTTTTGTATCAGACTTTTGAACCTGTCACTGTAGTAATTTGAATAAACATTGAAAACATAAATTGTAGCTCCATGTGTATATTTTCCACAACATTCGACGGAATAGAATTCTGATTTATAATCTGCTAGATATCAGTCTTTTAGTACTGCAAGGTCTGGATTTTCAAATTCACAATTTTATGTGTATCACCCTGATTTATTAATAAACATAACATGTTAACAGTAAAATTAAAATGTGAATTTAATTTGGCTGAGATAGACATTCTTAGGAATCACCCTGAATTTTTGTAGATTTAATTGATAAGTTTTCTAATCTGAAACATATATGTGAACATAATCTATAACATGCTGCCTGAATCCAAAATTTGTAAAGAATAAGCATTTGAACCTAGTTTTTGTGATTTTTATATATCGCGTGTATATTAGCTGGAACTGGTAGAGAGTCTAGTTTCTAGAACTTCTGACGGATCAAGATTTGCTTTTCTGTAGCAGCGGGAATATCTATTTTTGTACGGTAACGTCTTGCTGTCCAGATTGTATGAATTGTGTTGATTTAATATAAATGTTTCTTGCTTTGTCTGTAATGAGTAGAATTAGTCACACCTAGCATTACACAACCTTGACATCTTCTTGCATGCTCACATACGATGAAATAAAATATTAACAAGCCGGGGTATTTAGGGTTGACTTGGTAGTGAACAATCGAAAACTGTACTTGGTAGGGCCCTTCTTGCTTGGATGAATTATTTAAATGGAAAGTGGAGAAATGCTTGTCATCGTGTTATCACGTTATTATGATATCTTGTTAT